>PVHY01001662.1:0-129140 GCA_004024945.1 Uropsilus gracilis
CATTCTATAGCCCTACAGTCCTACAACCCTTCAGTCCTACCACCCCACAGTCCCATAGCCCCTCAGTCACAAACCCCCTCAGCCCCACAGCCCTACAGGCCCTCAGCCCCTGTCTTACAGCCCCTCATCCCCACAGCCCTGTGCAGCCTCATGGTACCTGATGGGTCCCAGTGAGAAGCATCCCGGGTATGCATCAGGGGTCCCCAGCTGGGAGTCTACATGGGCTGGGAGTGAAGGCTTCTGGAAACACTTGTTGGTTTCTGCTCTCTCTCATGCTTCATTGTCTAAAGACAATGCCTTTCAGCATTTCTTCTAATTCTCGTGTGTAGACTGCCCAGCTCACCAATTTCAAAGTATTAGGGGACATCAGTGAAAGTGTTTTTATGAACATGAAGCATTTCAAAAGTGCTGTCTCCTGTATTTAAGGTTATTAGGACATATTTTATATAGGATTATTTATTATATTTTTTGTCCAAGTAGGAAAGGAGTGCTCATCCATCTCAAGAAAGAATTGTTGGCTATCTCATCTTGGATCTGATTCATTCTTATGTTAATCGATAGCAAATTGATATTTTGCATGTAGATATCATTCATCATCGAACAGCTGCCTTTCTCTCCTCTGTCATAGTGGGGGGGAGGGGTGTGGTCTGTGCTATGGAGCTGGGGCACCACTCATCACGACAGAGTCTCTGTGACCTGCAATGTCTTCAGAATGGAGCTGGTCTCTAAGCACTTGAGGTTTTTGTGGGGAGAAGAGGCAGTAGCCATACAGAAAACCTATATTCGAAATATCAGTCTACCCCTGAGCCTGCATAGCCCCCCCACCCCTGTCCTCGCGGGTTACTTTTCTTTAGTTTAATTGATACCTTCTCTCTCATTTCCATTTTTCTTTACTTTCATTATTAAAGAGCAGGTTTTGCAAGATCTGAGAGAGGTGGGTCCTTCAAGGCTCATGCTTTTACATCCTGATATGCACACATAGAGTACATGCAAGCACACATGTGTGTACATACAAGCACACACATGCGTGCAACCCCAGAGAGGCTCCTTCCTGGCTGAGGCAAAATGGGAACCACCTGGAAAATACCTACTGTATTTTCATGCTTACTTAACTTAAATAACTATCTTTTAGTCTAAGACAGCATCCTCCTATTTTTGTTTTCTTTTTTTTTTTCTGTTGAACTAATCTTTGTGCAAGGAGGCAATAGAGAATGAAGAATTTTTGCGTCTTCTTAAAGCTTGCTTTTCAAATGACCTAATCTGGTAGCATTTTCTAAAGTGGACAATACAAGGAACTATCAGGCTGGGGGATCACTGATGTCAGTGTGAGTTCTGTGTGTCTGATGCAGCTTTCTGGTAAGACTACCACTCTCCGCAGAGGTTAGGATGTTCCTTCCTGCCCACCCCGGGTAAGTGAATCCCAGTCTGGTTGCAACTGAGGGACCTGGGCCGACTCTGCCTGAGGATAAACCTCTGAGCTAAGCCCAGTCCTCCCAGGGTCTAGGCAAAAGAGCCCACCCATTTCCTTTATTATTGTTTGAAAACATTTTTTCCTACAGAAAAAAAAATAGGGATGCTGGCTTATCCTGATGTTTTTCGTTGTTTTCATGCATGTCCACATGTGTGTGCGTACATGCACAGATGTGTTTCCGCTCTGTAGCAGGTGAGAAGGGACAGCCAGACCTGGTGCTGGTGGCTGTCAGAGCACCTATTCTGGCCTACTGGCCAAGGAGCAAAGCAGCTGCTGGTCCAGATATGTGGGCCGGTCCCTTTGCCCAGGTGAGCAGAGTCCTTCTCAGCCACCCATGCCACAGAGGTCCCTAGCCTCCTGCCATCTGTGAGGAAGAATTCATGGTGCAGCCCCAGAAAAGGAGCATTGTGTGGTGCCATCACCAGATTCTCCCTCTGGCCTTTCCATGACTGTCCCCTGTAGGTCAGGAAGGCCTGGCTGGCCCTGGCTGGAGACAGGGAGCGTGGCGACAGGGACACTGTCTGGGGTAGCTGACCCCCACTGAGGACAGCACTGGTCTGGGTGCCCATCCTCCACCCAGCTGTCCTCTGGGTTGGTTGGCACCAGGTGCCTCTGGACAGCTTTGCAACCAGTCTGCCTCTCTGCTTCCTGCGGGAGGAGTCAGGCTGGCATTCCTCGACCAGGGCTTACTCCACATGCCTTTGTGTGGAAGTGAAGCTACAAGACGAAAAGAAACAAGGCGAAGGGTAGGAATGGGGAACCTGCGTTCCCCATTGAACCTGCGTTCCCCATGAAACAGCTTGTGGTGGGGCTGGGGCTCTGGATGGTGCTTCTGCTTCTATTGGAGGGTTGAGCAACAGCAGGCACAGTGTGGTGGGTATTTCCCACTGTGGAGGAGGGGGCAGAGACTGGGGTCCGGCTTATGTCACTTGCTTCCCTGGAAATAACCCCAGCTCCCTGCCACTCCCCCAGCCCGTTGCCAACTTTTCTTGGAAGAGGCATTCTAGGAATGTCTTCCTGGCTTGGCCCTGTGCCCAACCACGTCCATGAGTCAAGTCTGAGGTGGAGATGGTGTCATCACGCTCCAAGGCTGGCATGTTAAGTGCCCTGTCACGGATCCCACTGGGGTGCCTGACTCAGGAGGCCAGAAGCTTCCATATAGCTTAGAAGGAGCAAAGGGCTGGTGGGGAAGGTGGGGGTGCCTCATCCTGACCCCTCACACCAACTCTTGGCCTGGGCCATGGCAAATATCCCTGTTGCCCTGCAAATATCCCTGTTTCCCTGCCAACCTCACCTGCCCCACCCCCTTTCTTGTTCTGATCTTCAGCAAGAGAGGCTCTTGAGCCTAGGTCCACCCCACAGTGTTGAAGACCTGGTATGTCCTGCATTGGGTATACAGGTGTGAAAACCACTAGCCGTTATCCACTCTGAGGCTTTAGTACAGCCATACAGCTGGCATCTCTGCCAAGCCCACGGGCTCCACACCACTGTGAAGCTCCAGGCTGTGCCTGCCTAGAAGGCCCTGTCAGCTTACACACCAGTCAGCTTGCACGTGGTGGGGGACTTCCCTGCCCCCATGTGTATGGGCCACTCAGTGGCTATTCATTTCTGGATTTGCTTTGTGGTTCCTCGCTGCCGTGTTCTGCCCAGCCTGTCTTGTCTCAGACCCAAGAGAGACCTGTTACAAAGATAGGGGAGAGCCTGGGCTGCAGGCCTGGGAGAGGAGCCCCTAGGTACCCCAGGATGTCAGCCAGGTGGTCAAAGAGGGGTGTCTCCTTATCTCAGACCCAGCAGCTGGACCACCCAACCCTTAGGGTATAGCCCTGCTTCCAGGGAAAAAAAAGTGGAGGCATGCTGACTTGTCCTGTTGTTTTTTTTCTGTTGTTTTCATGTATGTCCACATGTATGTGCACACATGCACAGGCATGATGGTGGGCCTGAGCACCACCATCAGAGCCCAGCCTGGCCTGTTTGCTGTCCCCAATGCTTGGGAGAGGGGACCAGCCAGCATGAGCAGGAGCAGGTAGGCAATGACCAGCCCTCAGCCAGATGACCAGACTGTGTGACTCAAATTAGAGGCAGAGAGTAGCAGTTGATCCAACTGAGCTGGAAGTGATGATGAAGACATAGCCTAGCTCTCTTACTTGGAAGCCTGGAGGTGGTGCTTCCAAGCTAGACATTACCTTCCCCAGCACATCCCTTCCCACACTGCTACCCCACCACCTGGGGGCCCTCACCCTGGGCTCCAGCCAGCCGTTGCAGCCAGGAGTATCCCTGGCCCCTAGAGTGGAACAAGCAACTGTTTGAGTAGGGAGGGGAATCTCTTCCAGCTGCCACACCCCGCTGTCTGAAAGGGCATGGTGGACTCCCAGAGCCCAGACCCTGTACTGTCCCAGACACTTGAGGCGCTGAATATGCCTACCACAGCCTTGGGCCACCAGCACCCCACAATACACCATTCAGCTGGGCTCCCTGAGAAAGATTGCTGAGCATCATACCACCCACCTCACACAGAGGCTCATACCCCCTGCCCTGGACTCCACTCTCACTCCCACAAGTGTCCTTACCTCCACTCTACTCTGGGGTTTCCTCTAGCACCCACACCTGGGTGCCAGGAGGGAAGCAGAGTTCTCCCGTTGCTTGCTTTGCCCAGCCTGCATTGGAGTATATAGAAGCGATACCTGACCACAGCAGAGAAGCTTGCCCCAGAACCACAGCTCCCCAGAAAGTCACAGGAATGTATCTTGCCACGTACTGGGGCTTAGGGATTTCAAGCTTCAGTTCAGGGTCCTTGGGTTGGTCCTCTGTGCCCCCCCACCATGAGGCTCCCCCAGTCATGAGGTGGCTTAGTGAATATGTGGATGTGCTTGGTAGTTTTCTCTGTTGCTGGTCTGTGCTAAACCAACTGGCACCTTCTGCTCCGTGGGGGCTTTCTCTTGCCATCCATGCCTGGCTGGTCTCGCCAGACCACACATGAATTTCCCAGTCTTATTAATTCATTTGTGCTGTCATCCTCCATGTGGCAGTGTTCCTAGCCTGTGTGACTGGGAACCACGTCTTACTCATCTCTGCATCAAGGGTAGCTTCACAGGACACGTTTGCCTTTCAAGGAATTAGATTTAGGCCTGGGCAACTTCAGGTGTTCCATGGTTGTCTAAGTCACTCCAAGGCAGAAAACACAGGAAGCGGATATCTCCTAGGTCCCCTTTGGGTATTTGCATTTAATTTGTATTAATTAAATAGTTAATTAATTAGCTGACTGCTACAAATTAGATAAGTAATGTGTGTTTAACCTGCCAACTGGTGTAGAACCTCCCCCAGCAGTGCTGGTGTCCACGTGTGGCAAAGAAAGGAGCCATATTAAAACACTGAAGATTGGAAGAAGCAGAGAATGTAGTATCATGTCATACAGGACTTCTTTCTCTACCCTCCCGGCCCTGGGAACACTGTTCATACCTGATGGTGAGATTCAGAGCAACTCAGTGACTTTTCCAGAATCACCTCTTAGCCAAGGCCATGCCAGGCATGAGCAGCCTCCCTCTTGCCCCAAAGCTCACTGACCTGAGGACACAATCTCCCCAAGTCCAGGATGGAAGAGAATGACTCAGTTTCTCCAAGCATCAGAAGTAACAGCAGGGGACCTGCACAAGTGGGTGCCTTCCTCACCTGCATGGCTTTAGGGCCACCCTGCTCTGAACTAGAGGGGCTCAGACTGACTCAGGCACTGGGGGAGAACCCCCTCCACCAGCCACGGGCAACCGTGCATTGCAAAGACATTCTGGGATTCCCAGGACTTGGCACTCGACCCTGGCCTGAGTGCCGAGGGTGACAGCCTCTGAAGGTGAGGCAACTCGCCCAGGTGGTGTGACCCAGGAGTTGAAGCCATGAAACTCTGAGGCCTTTCAAGAAACCTCAGATCAATTTTTCTTTTCATCATGTGTTGAGTAAAGTAGAGAGATGTCACTTCTCTCTTTTTCTTCTTCCCCCAGGACAAGACATTTCAAAGAAAGTATTAAGTTCATTCATGAGTGCCGACTCCGGGGTGAAGGCTGTCTTGTGCACTGGTATGTAGTTAACTGCCTTGGAAGAGCCCAGAACGTTCTACTCAGCTTGCTGTCACATCATTTGGGGGTATTTCCTCTCCTAAGAATTTTATTTTCATTTTGATAATCATTAGTTTTGATGGAAGTGATATTAGGTGACCGCCATCAGTTGTCACCACTACCCACTCCCACATACCCCACTTGACCCTTGTTACCTCTTACCCATTATCTTGTGCTTGTTCAAACAGGACCTTAATTTTTTTTTCTTTCTCACACTGGGGGTTTCTGTAGGAATTGTTGGGGCTCCCGGACAACAGAAACTCCTCTCTTAGCTTCCTTTTAACCTGCCATCAGAGTAGCCTCCCCAGGATGGGCCTGAGCTTGTAGACTCATCCCTGAAACTCCAGTGCCCTTTCAAACACTGTTTCCTTCTGGAGAGCTCTGATCACTATGGGTGTTTACAGGGGTAAATGTGTGGGTGTTTAGCATTGCGTTAGTGTCCGACCAGAATGACCGTTCTTCTCCATTTACCAACAGGGGCTTTTGTTGTTGCGTGTGTTTTGATCATGACCTTACTTTGCAAAGCTCTGAGGAGACCCTTAACATTCTGCAGTTCCTAAACAGCTGCCCACCTATATCCAACTCCATCTGTGGATAAATACGCACAAATAAAACACACGTTCCCTGAAAAAAATGTTACACACACCCAAAAACATAAAGCTCTGGCACCATGCCTGGGACATATCAGCTCTCTGTGAATATCGAAATGTGATGATTTGACTATCATTTAATTATTACTAGAATCCTATTCATACCATCACTGACCTGCTAGGGGCCAGCAGCCTGCATTCTGGTGCCGGAGCTTGGCTGTCTTGTTACGTGCAGGTGGAGCCCACAGCTGCCGAATCCTGAATGAGATTTGATATCAATGAACAAAAAGCTTAATCTTTTGGAGTTCCCCCCAAGAAGCTATTGCCATGAAAGTTGTCCTGAACACAGCAATAGCTCCCAGGAAGTGTGGCGTCTGGGATGATGACCACCATGTCTGTGTCTCCGGAGAGGATCCCAAGTGTTCTTTCCTAATGAGCCATTCATGAAAAGTAGGGGCCAGACACCCAGATGGGGGAGCATGGTCATTTGCTTCCAAATGGTACTCCGTAGATTTTACACCAGGCTTAAGATGGGCATATTATAAACAAACATTGTAGATATGCTGCATTTGATTTTATTTTTTAAAAGCACTTTGGGAAACAGCAGACGCCTGTTAAAGAGGAGTTTTTAAATTGACCAGTTTAGAATCCCTATGGTTTGAGAACAGAAGGCTGTATTTTTATTTAGAACTCAGTTCTCCTTCTACGAAGCCCTAGAGAAGAATCACTGCTTAAGAACAATTTTATTATTATCACTTCTTATTCATACTTTCGTTGTGTGGGCCTGATATTCTAGGATTTCAGATGGTTGTAGAAATCTGAAGGTGGCCTTGTCTAAAAACGAGAAACGCGCTGAACTTCCGTTGCCATCAGGCTCCAACTCTGACACAGCACAGCCTTTTTGTGACCGCTGGAATTTGCATGTGCTTTTAAAATTGGTACCTTACTCATCTGCTGGAGACAATGAACCGTTATTGTCTGTAGGATGTTCACCTTGACCTGTGTCTCACGGAGGGTGCCCATTCTGGGGGGCTGCTTAGTTATATCAAGAACAGGAAGGGTTCAGAAAGAATGTCTATATTTAATGAGCCTTTGTAATTATAGAGTTTGCCCTCATGTGTTTAAGAAAATCGGACTTTTAAAAAGCATGAAACTTTCTAAACGACTACAAGTCAAAGATGGATGCATTGCTAGATACGGAACCCCACATGTGCCCTTGATGCACCTTAGTTATTTTATCTGTCTGAGGGGTCAGGGGAAATAGAAAGATGGGTTTGACAATGATAGAAAAATGGTAAAACTAATATATCCCTGAAGCCTAAAGAATGTTCTAAACCAAGAGCGCATCAGTCATTAGTAGACAAGTGAAGTCACTAAGTCAGTGTCTAGAGTCATACCCTGTGGGAAATCAGTTTTCAAGTGAGGCTAATTCAGGTCAAGAATGCATAGAGTTTGAGAGTTCGTGGAAATAAGTTAATAGAGAGAAATTCTGAGGAGTTTCCTCATAACTCACTGGCTTCTGCCCAGTGATAATACAAAGCAGGGAGACTTCTAGAAGGAACATCACCAAATCCCCTACTCCAAATAGATGGGGATATGGGTGTGTGGATCCTGAACCTTCCTTCTGGGGTGTGGGGCTTCTTCCGGGTCCACAGCCTGGCCGGTGTGTCCAGGAGCGTGACCCTGGTGATCGCCTACATCATGACAGTCACTGACTTCGGCTGGGAAGATGCCCTCCATACTGTCCGCGCCGGGAGGTCCTGTGCCAACCCCAACCTGGGCTTCCAGAGGCAGCTCCAAGAGTTTGAGAAACACGAAGTCCAGCAGGTAATCCCCTCTCAGACAGTGACCACTTAGGCTGCTGCCCTTGGGGAGACACCTCAGTCTTCTGTCCACAATGGGGATCGTGAAGGTTGGAGCTAGAACCACCCACTAGGGGTGAGGGGTCTGGGGCACCCACCAGGGCACCCACCTACATCTCCATGGAAGTCATCTCTGGTGCTCATCTGCTGTAGCCCTACAAGGTCACCTTGACCCTCTTACCCAGGCCCCATGGGAGCTTTTGTTTCTTGCCTTTTAGACCAAGAGTCCTTTTCTTAATTTGGTTTGCTTTGGGGATTTGGCCAAATGCTGGAAAGAGTAACTCCTTCTCTTGCTTTATACTGGTGGGCCAGCTATAGAGCTGGTTGCCCAGTGCCCATGATTTCCCGATTTACCCATGGCAAATGCTGCCCCATCCAGGACCAGATGTTTTAGGGTGCATAGAATGCCAGTGTGTGTGTGGGGGGTGTGTGTACATGAATGTGCACGCGTGTGTGATGATGTGGTTTTATTTCCCACGCCCCCAGTACCGACAGTGGCTAAAAGAAGAATATGGAGAGAGCCCTTTGCAGGATGCAGAAGAAGCCAAACACATTCTGGGTAAATACAAAGAGCAAGGGCGCGCAGAGCTGCCAACGGGCCGGCGCTGGAGCAGCCTGCAGGCCCTGTCCACTCTGGCCTACGGCAGCTACACCTCGGAGACCTAGTCGCAGCTCCTGTCCGCGTGTCCCCAGGGGTGCCTACGACACCCCAGCGCTGGCGGCCGCCTTGGAGGACAGGAAGGGAGGGTGGTGAAGGTGGACCCAGTCTCCAACCCCCCCGGAGACCTCACCCAGCGTGGCCTCACCGCCCACTGAGCTTGCTGCTCTGTCCGGGGATGCGCGAGCTGCCTCCTCTGCACCTGCGCAGTGTGAACTGGCACATCTGTCAGGAGCATGGACACGTCCCTGAGCGTGACTGTGCAAACTCTGAGAGTCCCTCCTGCACAAGCAGGACCCAGATCCCTGCCACCCAACGGGTGTGGTCTCCCTTTACCCAAGAGTCCCCATGGAAGGTCTTTGAAAATGACATCTGAAAAGTGGCTCAGAAGCCCCTGGTGCCTGGGAGCAGACAGCAAGGAGAACTCGGGAAACTTGGCCGAGGGCAGCAGCACCCCTGTACCTCAGAACTCAGGATGGTCCTGGTGGGAGCGGCAGTAGACCATCTCCCCTGAACTGAGTTCCGGGGCACTGGAAGGTTGGGGCCTGGGCGTGTGCTGAGCGTCTGAGCGTAGCCTCAGTCTTGATGAAGTGGCAGGCCCGGCCTCGTTGCCGGTCGGACCCTCCAGCCCTGAGCTCTGCTTGCTCTTTGTTCCTGGCTCCTCTGCCTGCATCTTTGGTGGGGAGCATGGTGGTTTCAGCCACAGTGGGTGCTCCAAGCACCTCCCCTCCTGCTGTCTGGCCTCACTCCTCCCGGCCTCCCGCTGTTGGTCTCCTCAGGCCTCCAGGTCTGCATGTACCTTTGGGAAGCTGGCAGAAGGCACACCTCTTATGCACTGTAGCAGTTTGCTTTCCAAAACATGTTGCCAAATGTCTGGGCTCTGGCACCTTCCTGTATGCTGTGGATTTGCTGTTTGATCTCAGCTACCTCATTAAATGTTTTCGGAAAAGGTGTTTTTTGTTATTCCACTGAACTCTGCTGCACAGGTGTGGGAAACATTCTTCGGGGTTGCTTGTGAAACCAAAGAGAACAGCAGACATACTGCTGGACTGCTGACCATTTCCAAGCTGAACTCCAGTGACACTTTCTGGTGGTAATTTGGGGTGGCAGGCATCTGGGATGCTGCGGGCAGCCATATGGTCTGGTTTTTGGTACTAATCTCAGATCAGGACCCACATGCATGAAAGTCATGTCTGACCATTCCCTAAAAGCTGTGTCCCCATTTCTCCAAATTCCACTACAAAAGAACCCCTGAATAAAGGCAGTCACTCAGGTGGGTGCAGGTCATATACTTGGTGGTCCCTAGGGTTGCAGATACACAGTGAGAAGGGGAAATAGCCCCTTGAATTATCTGCTAACAATGGAAATCATTCAGTCGATAGATTACATTTTTTTCCTTAAAACCAAAAAGGAATTGTCAATCCATTCACAGTAGTCCAGGAGGGCAACTTACTATGTAACAACAAATGTGCATCTGTGACCACTCAGTGTGTTCTGCAGAGGGTGAAATATCGTCTGAATATCTGTTGCAAGCAATGTTCTTTCTCCACAGCTACTCCGGGAGTGCTGAAGTACTGGGCTTTTCTCCGAAGACTGTAATGCACCTGAAGGCATGGCATGATCACAAAGCCACCAAGTTTAGGTTGCTCCCCAAGAGAAAAACAACCTAGAGTTTATTTTTAAGTCCTAGAAAAGATGTATCAATTTGTCTTTTCATTTTAAACCAGATACCTGTATCATGTTGTTGTATGTTGGGACTAAGGGAACTCTCCAGCTAGGGAAAATACTCCACAGTCACAGTCATTATGACTGTTTCTTTGACTGTTATGCCTATAAAACAGTTGCACGAGCCGGTGGTCTGTTTTGGCTCCTGCTCAGCCTTCCCAGACTGCCCAGATTCTGCTCACACACGCTTAAATACCCAGCTCAGGGATATCTCTCATGTGTGTTTTATACCAGGTTTGTGTCCTCCATATAGGAAGTTGCCAGCAGCTGAACATTTTTGGTTAATAAAGGACAGACTAACCATGCCTTATGTCCTGTGCCCCACATTCTTTTGAAGCAGAAGTCTGAGTGCCATATGTGTTTCTGCCTTGGGGGGTTATGGAGCAGGATCCCTGATCTTCTCTTGCTGAAATGCTGGTTTAATGTTAAAGGCTGTTGTTTGCCCCCAAGAGGTAAGGCAACAATCCCAACCACAGCAAATTCACTTCTCCATAAAAGAAAACTGCTGGGCAGACAAAAATTAGGCTATGAGAGTTGTTTTACCTGAAAGCATTGTGGTGGAATATTATTCACCCCTGAACATGACCGCATGGACCCTAAGGCCACACAATTCCCTGCACATTCACTGAACACTGAGTGCAGTGCACTGAACTCTGTGTCTGCAAGCAACTTTGAATGTGAAAGACTGCTCACCACTGAAAGAGTGATTTATATACACTCACCACTGAAAGAGTGATTTATATCCATTCCCTACATGTTTTTTATCTAAATCTGTTAGCATTTGACTAAGAGATACCTCAGAATCCCCAAACTTGCATTTTCTAAAGGAGTCTGGCCATCCTCATATGCAAACACTCTGTGTGTAAAAGAACTTAAATAGAATTAGTGTGCATGGAGAGAGAAGAAAGGATAGTAGTTTCCCAATAAAATACCCCCCAAGTTATCCATTCCCTTGTGGGTAAATGTCCAGCCAAATAGGATTGGCCCAAAGCAGCACCACTGAGACTCAAAAGCTTGCCACAAATCTGAGGCGCCTTCCAGCAGGGAAGCTTAGGAAAAGGGCAAAAGGGCCAGGTAAAACTGGCCTGAAAAGGAGCAAAATTCAAGTGTAAATCAAGAAAATGATTACCATTTTCAGCCTCCCTGCCTCTCTCACCAGCAAGTCTCCTCTAAGCCCCCCAAGTTCCTGCTGCAAGTTCAAAACCAAGAAGCAAAGGTGTCGTCCTCTTTCAAATGTCTCCTCTTGAGTCTACCTGCCTTCCACATAATATAACTACCTAGCTGCATAGCTTCACCCCCACTCAAGTGGGGTGGAGATGGAGTAGCATCTGAACCAAATTGGAAGGAAAGAAAATTTCACTTTTTGGCTCTAAGTAGGCTTGACTAGAACTAGATGCAGGTGAATGTTGGGCCTAAACGTCCTGGCATACCTGCTGAGTTTCTGTATCTAGTACCTGCCAGCTCCTGGGGATGGGTCTTCAAGAGGGGCTGAGGCTATGTATTGGGGTGAAGAGGACCCCTTCTTCTGGCAGTGGCCCAGGAGGTTGCACACTGTTTCACAGTGGCCTGTTTCACAGGGGGGTACACACATGAGTGCCCACTGAGACCCTCATGTGCCAACCTGGGTATCCAGACACCGTATTTCTCTCACTGAGACTCAGGGGTGTCAAGAAATGGCAGGAACTAGAAATGCTGCTGCAAATGCTTTTGCTGAACCTGCATCTTCCCAGTTCAGTTGCCCCGAATTCTGCACAAAGAGATTTGTGAGGCTGCAGTGAGGATCTCTGTGGGCTTTCACCCCATTTCACATGTGTACACAGTCTCACTGGGGGGTCACCATACCCTCACGGTGTTGGGGATGGTGAAAAACCCAAATCCAACCCCTGTGAAAGCTCACAGATGTTTCTAGCAAGATGGTGATGAGTCTACTCAGATGCTCAAGGCCCAGACCCTGCTCTGCCCTCAACCAGACCAGCTGCACAGGGCACACAGGTGAGCAGCCTTCCAGGCCAGTGCTTGCCAGTCACAGTGGTCCCAGCCCAACCAAGGCTGCTGCCTCAAGCTCTCTTCCTGTGTGTGATTCTCTGTAAACATGGCCCTGCTCTTGCTGGATTTCAGAATCTTGAGGAGGTCGGTGCTCCACTCACCCTCACAGCTGGCGCCATCACAGCAGGAGCTGGGGTTCTGCAGGGACTTATAGTTGAAACCCTGGTGGATGGGCAGTTAGGAGAGCTGGGGATGCAGAGCAGCTGGTGGGAACTCATGAGGGTGTCCTTGAAGCACTGTGTGAGCCAGGAACTGGAATCAGACCACCCTACTTTGGGGTAGAGGAGGCAAAGTTCTAGAAAAGCCTGAAGCATGTGTGAGAGAAATAGCAGGCGTGGAGAGAGGCAGTGGTGTCCAGGCAGACACCCAGTGTGGACACACAAGGGCACCTAGGGGCTTCTCCCAGGGGTGGTGTGATGAATGCCAGCAAAGCTGCAGACACCAGTGGACCGTGGCCAGCAGGTATAGTCAGCAAACCTCTCTGTGTTGGTGTGGTGTCAATTCAGAGCCAGCTGTGCCCCTACCCCTGCTCCAGGTGGCATCCTTGAACATGGGGCTGTAACAGAAGAAGATCCCTTTCTGCAAACACCCGGAGGACTTGCAGAAGGTACCAGATGTTCAGACAGCACAGTCAGTGTGCTGGTGAAGAACAGGGCTGCACCTGGGGTGCCAGAGAGGCAGCTGCCCTTATAACGATCCAAGTGAGAGAAGGTGGCACCTGAACAGGGTCATGGAGGATCCAAGGAGGTAAATGGGGCTGAGGGAGGCCAGGGAGGGGAAGCCAATGATCTTGGTGCCCCCTCAAATATAGGGCAGTGACCTTGGGTTCTCTGATCTCTTGCTGCCTTGGCAGTAGCTCCTGGCACTGCCCAGACAATATGGGGTGTGTGGGCCCCATAGTGTCAGCATTGAGAAGACTGCTGGATGTATCTCCATCTTCATCTTAGGTGCGACCTAGCCTCACAGAATAGGTGTCAAGTGCAGAATAGGTGTCAAGTGCACCCAGAACAGACTCCTAGGAAACAGACTCATAATAGTTAAATGTAGCATTTATGTGAACCATAGAACATTAGCTGCATGAAGGCTAATTTCCCCCCTTAGCCAGACCCTCTTTCATTAGTAAGACTCAGGGAGGTCAAATTGCTCATGGGTCTCTGGTCCCTGGGCGTGGTCGTGTGGCTGAGAAACTGGGGTTTCTGGGCTGCCAGAGCATAGCCAAACTCCAGTCTCTCGTGGACTGGGCAGGGCTTTGCCCTAAAGTCTCTTTTCTTGGGTCATGGGCAGATGACGCTATTTATATGTTCTTTGACTTAAGCCTTGATTTTCAGAATGCTATCACTAATCTTGGGTGTCCTCACATGTCCTCAACATCATTTCTGCTTTTCCCTGAAAATGAGTTTCAATCAATGGTACCTTTCCTTTACTGGGTGCTGATTCTTTCTAGTTTCTAGCTCAGAGCAATCCCCCTTCCAGTTGTGGGGGTTCTGTGCATGTGACTCGTGCATAAAGAAACCCTGTCCATTCTGGTGATGGGAGTACCACATGCTTCTGCAGAGCTGTGGTGTTGTTTTGTTTGTAATTTTATCTTAGAGAAGTCCTTGCTTTTATGTCAGCCATATGTGCAGTGTCTACGCTCACTGAACATGGCAGGCTGAGCCCGAGTGTGTGGGGATACCCAGGGAAATTGACCCCCTGTTGCACAATCCAGGGCTGGTCCCCCAGGACTGTTTGCACACCCGCATCGAGTCATCAAAATAGGGAACACACTGAGCACCAAAACCCTGTGATCCCACACCAAATGGCCCCTCCCATCCCAACCCTGAGTTATTAATAATTTTATTAAGAATGTACTTTCAACACGCCTGTATTTATATATGTACTTAGCAAGAAATCACCACGACTTCAGAGGGAAGTTCCTCTTCCCTTTCCTTTTCATTACCCAGAGAGGAGAAACAGAAGGAAGGAACAGAAGAAAACTGCCTTGACTTGGCCCCGAGGCAGGGACTAGCTCACAATTCGACCCTTTCTTAAGATTTGCTGGGAGCTCCTTGGAACTCAAGTCCATGGGGCCCCTCACATGTCTGGATGCCTGTTGCCCACCTTTCAAACAAATTTGGATACTCGGCTTTTTAACCCTGGGATTTTTAAGACCTGCGACTGTATCATAAGACATCACTATTTCAGCCAGTATCAGAATTAATGTTGCGTTCGGCTACTGGGCTTACCCACCTGAATAAACACCTGGCTGGAGGTAGCAAGTGCTGGTCTGTGTCTCTTTCCATCAGGGGGAGAGAATACGGCTGGGAGACAGCTGAGCGTCTGTGAGCTGGGCCTCGGCGTGGCCCTAGATAGCCATATATACAAACTATTGATTATAAGTCATTTGCAATTATTTTCTTGAAGCTTCTCGTCCAGTTATTAGAGTCTGGTATCAAGAGACCTGCTGGAGCAGGTGACAGAAAGTGTTCGGTACTCCAGCTGATTGAGAGGTAAGCTGAGTGGAGGAGACTTGGGTGCCTACACCTTATGTTGTCCATAAAAAGCCCTTATTTAGAGAAAAGAGGTAGCCATAGAGGGAGTGTGCCACCCAGGATACGGTTCTCTTCAGGGCTGTGGTGGTAGACAGACAATTCCTTCTAAGAATAACGCAGCTTGGGAAATTTTTAGAAGTGATCCTGATTGTTTCTAGAACCATCTGCTCAGCTATGTGAACAGATCGCATTGACTTGCTGCCCGGTCCATGTTAAAAAAGATGGACACTAGCAGGTCGCCGTCCATGTGGCCTTGGCCCCACTCCACCCTCCCAGCCCCTGCCAGCTGTGGCCCTCGCCTCACGAGACCACCCCCAGAAGTGGCCCAGCACAAACAGGAACTGCCCTTTCTGGTGCGCAGGTTTGCCTTTTGTGGGCTGGTGTGGGTTTCCCCAAGGCCTTGGTGGGGAGGCTTTTTGGAAAATAAAAATCAAAAGGCTCCTCCACGAGCCTTGGAGAAATGTCACCTTCTCCTTTACAAAGGGTGTGCCCTTCGCAGCCCAGCTGGGCGCTTCCTTAGAAGTGAAGTTGGTCATGTGCCGGGCACCGGGCTTGGGATTCTCCTGGGTCTGTGTGAAGCCACACCCGGCAGGCAGGAAGGTATGAAAGGAGCCTCCCTCATTCACAGTCTCCAGAGCCTCCGGCCTCTGTGTCCTCTGCCCCACCGTGGGAAGACCTGGCCCGGGCTTGAGGCTGACCCTTCAGTCTGCCAGGATGACCAAGGGTCCACTCCTGAGGGTGCAGCTGGGGAGTAGGATGCTCCCAAGCAGATGGGAGGTGAGGTGGGCCCAGACCAGGCTGGCCACAAGGCCCAGGCTGTTTGGTTCCTGGAATACCTGGGGCAGCCCCGGAACATGCAAGGTAGTCCCTGGGGAAACTTCTTCCCAGACTGGCTGTCGGGGCCCCAACCCCCACCCCAACACACAGGCTTCCCATATGGCATCTCCCACGTGGGGGAAGGCCTCTCTCATCCTGAAGTCCTCCTTACCAGTCAGTGAGACCATCAGCCACCCAGGTCAGAAGCCTCAGAGCACTAGTGAGCTGGGTTTGACCACTGCCCTCATTTTTTTTATGTGAAGAAACTGAGTTTCTGGTCCTGTCCTCCAACTTGGGCGCCTGAAGTCCTTTCCTTCCTGTGGGCCGCATCCTGGGAGTGCAGAGCTCGTGAAATGCCCCCTGTCCTTTCCCCGTGGTGGTTGAACATTAGGCCAGAGGCTCGGGGGGATCAGGTAGAAGTAAGTGATGGCCCAAGGCGAGGTCATCCCTTCTTTCTTTCTGAGACCTGCCACGGGCGTCCACCCCCAGGCATTGCTGGCACAACCTACATGGAGGTCAGATGGGGGCATGCCTAGGCTAGGCCACCTCTGCTGGCACATGGAACTGCCCCTGTGACTGCAGACCACTGACCCCCACAGTGGGTGCTAGCCTGGGCCTCCATGTGAATGACACACATGGAGAGAGATCTGGTGCCTGGTGAATTTTTCAAGAAGCTTGGGAACTTGCAGTGATTCTGATGGTGTGAGCACCCATCACAGACTAGGCAGGGCAGAAGCCATGGATGCGGAAGCTCCAGAGACAGGTAGGGTCCACTTTCCACCCTGAGGTGGTGGGTCCAAGCTGGGTTCCTAGAGCCCAGTAAGATCCAGGCAGCCAGGAGCAGCAGCGACCTATTCCCTCCCTGTGTGTCATCGGGAGGGAAGCAGGCACTCAGTTTGAGTCCTGAGGACCCAGGAAGGTGACTGCCTTCCAGGCAGCCTGGCACACAGCCAGGGGTGGGGTAGAGTCAGCGTGAGCCTGGAGGAAGTACACTACTTCCAAGAAGAACCTGACTGTGAGCAGCTGACCCTGAAAGTGGGTCTGAGTGGGGAGCCTGGGCTCCCCCAGCACTGGCCCAGGTCTGTGCTATGTGCAGCCGAGCCTGTGACTCACCACTTTCGTCTTTAGAAAGCATTCTAGAAACATCCCTGCCTGCCCGTGTGCCCCCCACAAGTTGTCTTCCTGTGGCCAGTGTGGAGAAATGATGTCCTCAGAAGGCAGGTTACGGGGTTGGGGCAGCCTAGAGGATGTGGCCACAGCAGAGGACTCCTGCCCACCTGGAAAGAGTGGGGTGGCTTGCTGCATCCATGATGCCACCAGGCCCATGGCTTATCGTCAAGGCATGTCAGGACAGCCACTCAGAGCCAATGCTGTGCCACAGTACTGGTGGTGGCAGCGGGTCCTCAAAGGTCTTATCTTTCAAGTTTCAGATATTTATTCATCATTGCAAACCCCAACACGACATACTGACATAATTGGGCAAATTTAGAGGAAGTCCTTCCTGGCTGAGTGGAAAGCTTCTTGAAAAATGCACCTCTGGAAGCCTCACTGCAAGCAGCTTTGTAGTTTTGAGGTCCACACCCACTGTCATTTCCACTCACTGAATATTTGGAACCCATGTGTTCTAGGACTCCAGGTTATCCTGGTGGCCCCAGCTGACGAGCCAGGGGAGCAACACAGGATACAGACTTATGGTGCAACCCCAGCCCCTGTAGTTCCAATAAATACAGTAAATAAAGGCCAGTGCAGAAACATGTTGGTCTGACTGGAGATCTGGGGAACAAAGCCACTGAACAAACCTTGAACCAGGAGAGATCAGATCTGGAAACAAGAGTCCACCCAGTCTGCTTTCAAAGACTGGAATTGAACCAGGAAGAAAAGACAATCCCCTCCATATGTCTCTAGACCTGCAGGAGGGCCTGGAGGCAAGGAAGGAAGAGCAGTGTGGCGATGGGGGCTGCTCACTCCAAAGGCTGCTGCATCATCGCCACCTTGAAGTAGTGAAGTGCTATTGGCAGCCTTCTGCAGAAGCAGGAGTCAGGGGTGTGAAAGGTTATTGGCAAGTGGTGCCTGGCTGGTGGAAGCTGTCAGGCCACAGGGTGACCCATCTCCTCTCAGCCCAGAAAGCTCAGGGCTGCAGGACTGCAGCATGCAGGCCACTCTCCAAGATATACCTGATACTCTGTGGAACTTTCCGGAGAGGTGTCTGTCTCACCAGGGTCTGGCACAACAGGGAGCCCAGCTCCCATGCTCACCCTGTCACCTTCCAAGCTGGTGCCTCATGCCTGCAGGGATGTGAGTAAATGTAGCCTCAGTGAGAACACCACAGAGTGTACCCTCACCCCACCCCCAGTGCAGGAGATGGGGACCACATTGGATATTTTTATAACTGGTTTTAAATAAATGGCTACAAATAGGTCTGTTTTTATTACCCACAAGAGCCAGTGATCCTGGCTCCCCTAAGTACAAAGCAGTATTTTGTAGGACTATAAAATAGTGATAAACCACTCCTCCTGCCCTCCCCTCCCCCCAAAATTTTTTTGTTGCTTTCTAATCTAAGCAAGGTCGGTGTAGGCTGTCAAGTTTTCAGTATGTCCATCAACTTCAAATGTGCAGACCCTCTCATGAATGATCTATTCTACATGGGAGTTAGGGTAGAAAACCCTCACATAAGGCAGAAATAACCTAAGAGGGCTTCAGTTAGGTTTTTTTGTTTTGTTTTTGTTTTTGCCTTTCAATAAATTCAGAATAATTTGGAGTCCACTCTCCTTTGGGGGGCTTTGATCTCCATTCCCTGTAAGTTCACATTCCTACCCTTGTAGAATGAATTTGGACTAGCTGGGGATCACACTCACAGTCCCCTCAATGCTCACATTTTCTCACCTGATATCTGCTCATCACTAAAAGCACTAGTACATGAGTGTTGATTTGCCTCTAAGTGTTTCAACAGCAGAAATATTTGAAAGCCACTGAAACTGGTTCCCAAGTAAAAGACCTGTTATTTGTGGATTGTGAAGTAAAATCGGATTTTTAGAAATCTCTCAGTCTCACCTGTCTGTTTAACACTTTTCCTGTGTGTGTGATTTAATGTGAAAGAAAAAAAAAGTGTTTCAAAATTAAAATTGTTAGTGCTGATGAAGGTTTAAGGCATTAATCAAAATCATCAGTGGCCTCACTTGGTACACTTCTGTGAGCTGGACCCCTGCCAGCCGAGTCTACTGGAAGATTCAAGATTCCTTTGGCTCTGAAGGAAAGAATCCCCTGGGTTCTCTTCTATCATTGACTTTGTACCCCAGCAACTCAGCACCCAGCACCAAACCACCCACCACTCAGTACCCCATCACTCACCACCCAAGTACCCAGCACCCCAGCATCTACCACCCCACCACAATTTTCCGGCTTTACCTATCTTCCTGTGACTGGAATCTTTCAACCATTACAGATTTCTTATTCTCTCACCAACCTAATTCTTATCTTTTTTTGAGTAAAATACCTTTCACTCAAATCCATGCCTATCTGATAACCTTTTTCTTTTTCCTGAATCTCTTCATTCACTGCTTTTCTCACTATTGACACCCATTTCTCAGAACAATTTGATGCTGATTGTGTGCTATAAAACTAGCTCTGAGCAAAGTTCACAGCACCAGTTGAAACAGTTGCTTCAAGCCACACTTAGAGATACATGACTTCTGATATGGGAACCCACCTCCCTGGAGCAGACACATAAAGTCATGCTGAGCGGCCTAAACAATTAGGGCTCAGCCAGCAGACTCCCAACTGCAGATGCCATGTGCTTGTGATGGAGGCCATGTGCAGACAGCATCCAGGTTATGTATGGGCATGTGTAGATATGTGCATGCACATGTGTACACATATATGCACATATATGTGTTCTTTATTTTATACTCTTTATTCTTCAGGTTTCTTAGGGGGAAAGAAAGGAAAAGGAGAAGTTAAAACTAATAAACTAATAGCAGAACTAGAGCATAGAGCAAAAGGGAGTGGTAGAGATGAACACAAGAGATAAAGATGATGGTTTACAGTTGACATAGTGGTGGGAAAACCTCGGGGTTAGCAATTAAATAAATACATTTCATACCTCCAAAAAATAGAGAGAAAGTCAAACTAGATTTTCTGCCCAATAGCTTCTTTCTGAGACTATGAAAATCCATTTCCTCCTTCCAAATAAAATCTACAGTGGAATTTAGAAAATTGCTTTTATCTGGCCCCTGCTTTACCAGATATTTTCTGTATACAGCACTGGCACATTGATGCCATATTTTGATTCCCCTTCCCCACAAGTCTATGAGCTTGCCAGCCCTCAGGCTGGGTGACTACCTGGCAGAACCCACCTGGGATTCAGGTGTGACATTAGGGTTGTAGCAGGCACCGTGGGACCCAGTGGACAATGAGTGCTTCTGTGAGCCATGCAGAGACTCCTGTGGAAATGATTGCAAAACAGTGGTCCAGGCGGCATTAACATCTGACAAGGTTCTCAGTGGGGTCACTTACAAGTGACTAGAATAGGAAGGGATGGTCCCAAGAATATCAGGGGTGGCCATGACACATCTCTGCTGGGGGTGGCTTTTCTCCAGGTTTTTCAATCAGAGTTTGTGTTTGTGGCTCAGAGACTTGAGCTAGTTATGTCAGGAACACGCTGGGGGGGGGGGTTGATATCTGAGTGGGAAGGGCAGAAAGTAACACTGGGGTCTGTCTGGGGAACACAGTGCTGGCAGAGTTAAGAAGAACTGAGAAGGACCAAAGTCTCACAGGTGGAAAGAGAGGTGGAAGCTGCCCAGGGAGAGGAGGCTGGGGCCCAAAACCCAGAGGGATTTGCTTGGTGTCAAGATGGAGAATCCAGGAGCCCTGTGCACCTGGGGATTCTGAGGCAGAGTCAAGCGTGGCTCTATCTACACTTGGGTCAAGTGTAGGGTCAAGCCCACAAAGAATGTTCTGGAACAACAGCAGCTGTTCAGTCTATACCAAGTCATCAGACTCAGTATCCAGATCCAAATGTCAATCTCTTCTTGTAGAGAGGTAAGAAGTTCCTCCCCAAAGTTTTTGCCATAAAATCCCTTAAGTTTTTGGGAAAGAATGGAATTTTTAAAAAAACTTGGAGTAGAAAATAAAACAATAGGGCAATTAGATAATAGTTAAACCAGCCCTTCTAAAGAGACTATGAAAGAATACTATGTATAGTGATCAAGTGTGATGCCAATACCACTGACTCTCAGCCAGAATGAACAAAGTCAGGAGGGTAATGCTGGATAAGTGTGAACACATACCCAAGTGTAAAGCCACACTCCTGAGATTTATATCATGTAAATCAATAGAATTTGTTTTAGTCATTGAACCAGCACTCAACTTCATTTTGATTTATACTCATTCAAAATGTAAGGATGACAAAGCAGAAAACCAGGGGGTTCTTAGAATTAAAAGACTTCTCAAGACCTGCAGAAAATAGCCTTCTTTGCCCAGAGTAGAGAGTAGGATTTCATCCTGGTCCAGTCCTGTGCTTCTCAGTCTAATCATGCTGTTGACAATTATCAGTCCTTGGAGAAAAAATCATTTAAAGTCACTTTTTAAATTATTTTTTTATTGAGGTGACATTATGTGAGTTTCTGATATAGTCTATAAATCAATGTTCACCCCTAAAAGTCTGTTTCTACCCTATGTTGTGTAAGTGACCATTCTGACTTGATTTCCTCACAACTCTTCACTGAAGCTTGTATTTCTTCATTTGCTAGGTGAAACAAATATTGAAGTCAACTACAAAATGCCTCTGTGTCTCCTTTAGCTATGTCTTGCTTATTTGCATGCATGAGGAGTTGCTGGTTTTGAAGATATTTGTCGTCTGATTCCCACTCACACTATAAAATGAAGGTGTGTTCCTTTCACAGAGTACGGAGGGACAACCCTGATGACCTGCTCTTGATTCAGTGCCTATCATTACAGCTGATTAAGCAAAGATCAAATGATGTGGGACACAACATTTTCTAGAAAATTGGTGGAATTTAATAATAAGATCAGCATCCTTCCTGCCTCCCTGCCTTCCACTTTGCAAATTGGGCCTGATCAGAATTATTTATCATTTCAATTCTTTTTCCTGAGCGTCCAGCAGGCTCCCTGTGGCCATCCTGGTCCAGCGTGAATTCTCCTGTCTTCCATTCTAGCCTTAAAATAGGGACAGGATTTCTCAGAATTTTGATGTTCTATAATCTATCAGAAATAAATTCATTTAAAAATGAAAATATCTTTTTCTATGTGACCTTTGGGGGAAATCGAAGTGACTGAAACGATTGCCTCTCTTCTGCAGCCCCACAGTTTCCCACAGAAAGGGCGTGTAGGAAATAAACTGACTTTACCCCCTTTCTTTACCCCAAACCCTGCCAGGTCGGAGTCTTGGATAACTTAACCTCAAACCCCCATTTCAGCCCATGTCTTACTTTCTTAACCCTGGCAGAACTGAAGATTCTAGAATTCTCTAATGCTGCCTCACTTAAGTTTACATATCAGCCAATTGAGTGTTTATAATTTGACTGGGGAAAAACTCTTCACCCCATTTGCTAATAATCTCAGCCAGACCGTGAACCCCCTAAAAATACTAGGCCTCTTACTAGAAGTTTTTACAGTAAGTAAATGAAAAACAGCTGAGCATCCTCCAACAAGACAAGGTCTGACCCACTTATTGTCCCCAGAACTTCTTTGAATAGCAACAACAGCTGTTGTGTAGTGCTTACCAAAAGGGAGGATTTTTTTTTTTTTGTGACAGAGGTTTAAGTGGGCAAAGGAACATTCTAGAGGGGTTCAAACCCTTTTTTCCTTTAGGTAGCTTGTCACAGCCAGCAGGCTTCATCAGGCATGGGAATTACTTTGCATGTGAGCAGAAAACATAAGACTGTCTGGCCAGACCTTCTTGCACCCTGACTCCTTCTTGGCCATGTCGAACATGGGTGGCCATGCATACACATTATTTTCCACAGAAACATATATGCCAGATCTCGTTCAACAGCCCGTTGAGCTGCATCTGGTGCTAACAGACAGTGCAGCTGCCTGGCTGGCAGTACGGCTGTGGGCTGGCCTAACGGTCACTCGCCTGTACCAAGGCAGGGAGTCTGGGCCCTGTCTTTCTCATGGTTAAGGGAACTCACTATGCAGGCTCAGGCTTCCCATAGCTCTAGTTTCCTGCATCCTATTTTCCCTCCTTTTTCTTTTTCTTGTTTCCTTTCAAACAGCTTCCTGGAGATCAAATGTCCCTTCCACAGCACTCACCATCTAAAGGAACTCGGACAATTTGTAGAGCTTCTGCAAAAGGGCATCTTCCCATAAACCAGAGTCAGAACTTCATCACCAGTCCCTTGGGGTTCCTCATGCCCACTCGCAGCTAGTTCCCACTCATCCCTCTTCACCACAACCAGAGGCTCTTTGCTGTTTGCAAATCCACCTTTGCTGCCATTTCCCAAGTAAAATCTTCCCAAGTACCCCTTCAGCCAGCATGACCTTCTGAACAGCCATCCAAAGTAGCAAGTGTTGGGCTTTCACTCCTTTTTAACCAGAGAGATATGTTTCTTGAATGTATAGCATAAACCTAATCAAGTTGTTGAATCTTGACAAGCATAGACTCACCTAAGTGTGAAGCTGTGCGCTGCAACTGAGAACATTTTGGAAACAAATACAATAAATACAATTTTATTATTTTCAAAAAAAGGGGATGCTGAGCCATATCCACCTCACTTCAGTGTCTAGGTTTAAAACTTGAGCATGTTGTTCTTTGGAATTAAAAGACATCTCAGAGTTGTGACAAATGGCCTTCCTGAGGTCACACAGGCAGCAGCAATTTCATTCAGTCCTTGCTGCTAGAGGGAAGGACTGATGGCTGGCAGTCTGAACCAACTTGGTCCACTGGGTTGATTGTGGAAATGGCCAGAGCTAGACAACTGACATGAGATTGCTACCAGCTTTGAGCAGACACCAGGATGCCGCTGAACATGTCACAACGAACATACAGCCCCACTGCTAAGAATGACCGAGCTTCAATGTCAATGGGACTGAAACTGAGAACATAGGGTGGATTTGGAAGAATTTCTACCAATGGTCTGGCTGCATCCTTAAAACCAAATGTAACATCATGGATTTCCTTGTTGAATGTGCCCTAGACTGTCACACAATGAATTGGAGTTTTAGGGAGTAGGCCTAGAGTCTGAGGATCCACGCCCCCCCCACCTCCAGACAGGCTCTTTCTCAGTTCCTGTCTTCAGTGAGGAAAGAATTCAATGTTGAGACTAAAGTCATAGAAAAGAAATTTACTGATACATAGGGTAGGAAAAACAAGAAAGCTCTCCAAATGGAAAGGGGTTCCAAATGAGCAGCCAGTGAGGGGTAAGAGTAAGTGCTTATGTTGGTGTCATGGGCAAGGAATCGGAGTTTTGTTGGTCAGTGTCTCTGTGTTGTGTCTCTTGCTGATGGGCTGAACCCTGGGGTCTCCTGGTCAACTGGGTTGGTGTGGTTCTCTCAGGCTACTGAATTAGCAGAGTTCTCCTAGGCTACCAGGCCCACTGAGTTTGCCCATGTTACCTCCTAAAAACCAACTTTTGTCTATTGCCCTAATGTTATGCTATTGTGTTGGTGGTGTTCTAAACACTCCAATCCAACTAATAAGTGGGCCTAGGGCTTAGGAGATTGGGGAGAGAGAGGAAGGAAGGGCACCCTCCTACTTCCAACCGAGTTTCTCAATCAAGCGGATAAATGGACCTAGGAGCTTGGGGCACCTGTTCCTAACTGATCTCCATACCCATTTTCCAGCTCCCTCCTTCAGCAGGAATTCTATCTCCCTAGTTGTTACAGATCTTCAACATATATGCTCACTTGTGAAACCAATCTTTTATTTAACAATTTTTGTAGCATCTGAAATCTCCTAAACTACTATTCTCTCCACTAGAAAGAAAGATGTGGGGAAAAAGAGTATACACTTGTCTCCTGGTGACAAACTGAACACTGCCTGGTCTTGAAAAGTTAGTGGCAAAAGGTGAGGGCTGGTAATGGTGAAGTTCCACAAGAACAGCTGGAGCAGGGTTATGATAAAAGCAGGCATATATGTATTTGGCAACAGTGCTCCATCATCCTCAGGGTTACACACTCTCAGGACACATTTTGTCATTCAGCACTGGAATTTTGAATCTGCTGTTACTCTTAACACTACAAGTAGAGCTGACATGGGGAAGAGGCTAAAAGAAAACCTATCTAAAAAAACAAAGCTAAAAAAAAGTTATCACCCAGCATTTGGTGCAGAATAATTCCCCCTTGGGAATAAGAGGAAGTCAGACACATTGAAAAACTTGGTTTTATTTGAGACTAAGCACTCAGTGCTGCTGCTGAGTTTTTTTCTCTGGGGAATGGAAACGCTAAGAGGTAGAATTTTATCCCTTAGTACTTTTAAGTTTTTTGTAAAAGTGAATTAGAAATGAGGACCTTGTTTGCAGCTTCCTAAAGCAAGAGGAGACTGGTTGTCAGTCAGTAGACCACACTGCGCACAGCCCCTTGGGAAATTTGACAATTAAAGAGGGATGACATC
Source organism: Uropsilus gracilis (assembly GCA_004024945.1). NCBI lineage: Eukaryota > Metazoa > Chordata > Mammalia > Eulipotyphla > Talpidae > Uropsilus > Uropsilus gracilis. Next base: position 25,374 of record PVHY01001662.1, read on the forward strand.
TCCTCACTCTGACTCTGCTTTTGTTCCAGCGGGCAGCCCAGCCTCAGCTCTGGGGGACATGAACAAAGGCAGAAAGGGGAAGAGAGGGTGTGGCTGGAAGGGCAAAGCGGGAAGAAGGGGGTCTTCTGGCTGCTTCTCTGTATTTGGATGCCCTTTCATCATCCCTGGGTCACATGTGTACCCCTTATTCAACTGATAGTAAACTGCATTGGAAATATCTGGTGGAAGTAACAGAAAGTAGAAGCTCCCCACCCACACATTTATATACACATACCTACATACAATGGGTATACACAAGTGCATATATACACACCATACCTGACTATATAATATATGGATATATGCAATACATGTGTACACATGCATATACACACGTGCACAACAATGCACCAATGACTACATAATGCAGATATATACCTGCATACAATGTATGCATGTACAAGCATGTATAGGCATTTTACATTTGGCCATGTTCTTGCATGTATATAATAAAGACACAACTATATAATAAAGATACATGCTTATATACAATGTGTGCACATGCATACACACCATATGTGCATGTGACTATGTAACACACCTACATACCATATGTGCACACACATGCATAGCATGTGCACACATGGCTATATAATACTGATAAACCATGCAGACATTCAGCAGGCATGCAGACAAACACATCTCAAGATTATTGTAAACACTTTGAACACTGTTCTCCATCACCAGATTAATAGCGTTGCTGACAATATATGTCTTTGTGACCGTGGAAAACATTTATGATTGCTTAAAGCCATACACCTAGGAAATGTAGTCTGCTCTGACACCAAATTTCCTCTAAATCCAGATTCCTAAGGCAGAAGCATCACAAAAGGAAATTTTTCCTTTAAAAAGATGTAACTACAACAATAAAAGATCAGTGGTTTAGTGTGTATGGGACTGGGGGCATGAGGAGCAGAACAGAGAGGATCTCTAGGGCACTGACAATACTGTGATACTATAGTGGTGGATATGTGTTGTCTCTCCTTTGTACAAACTCATAGAAGTTTAACCCCTGTTAAATCCTGACCAGAATGAACTCTGATATCAACTGTGTGCTTTGGGTGAGTATGTGTTAAAAAGTGTTCATCAGTTGTAACATGGATGGGTGGATGGATGGATGGATGGATGGATGGATGGATGGATGGATGGATGGATGGATGGATGGATGGATGGATGGATGGATGGGTAGTCAGACAGATCAGGTAATGGAATTTTATATAAGTAATATTATGGTATAGATAGTGTCATGCTGCAGAGTATTTTTTAATTCAACAGGGTGAGCTGACATTCTCTGTCAATGCATCTCATTCTGTATCATCATTATAAAGCTCACACTGATGCATCACTTTGATGTTCTACCCATATATTCTACCTTTGACATTAAGATCAGAGCCCATTACTTCTCAATGTCACTTATTTACTCAGCCAGTGTAGCTACAGGCTGACCCTAAACCAAGTAGTCTTCTGGGTTCGAGGATTCTATCAACAAACAAGACAGACCTGAACCCCTATCCTCCCATCCTGGTGATGCCTCATGCTGGGGGAAGGGGAGAGAGAACCACTATGCACTTAGGGTATCAGGGGGTGAAGGGCTAGTCTGTAGACCTGCAAATACCCTTACACACACTCTTCAAGATATATGATTTTCTCCTCCAGAGAATTTTCCAGAAGTGTCAGAGTGGGTCATGTAAGCACCCTTCAGACATACTATTCAAATTGCACTTCATGTCAGAATAAACAAGTGGATTGCGGCTTTCTGCTTTCTTCTCATCTCTTCTTCCCCTTCTCCTTCCTTCTCTCCCTCCCTCTCAATGAGAAGGAGATTCAAATGAGGACACTTCCCTCTTTTACCCTTACTCTTTATAAATCAACACTAGGGATAAATATTTTGATTTTCAGTGGAAGGAGTGACAAGAGGGAGGCTGGGCAACTGAGAAACAGGTCTGTATTTGTCATCCTCCATCATTGATTAATGCTGAACTCCCAAAATTTCACAGAGGACAGGTGTTAGTTCCTTTAAAAATGTGTGCTCTCCCATTAGGGTGATACTCTGTTCCCCTGGGAAATGTTTGCTCCAATGGGAGACCTAAAATCTCTCTGGGAGCAGGAAACCCTCATTTCTGTAAAAACAAAAAAACAAAACTGCTACTTTTTAGAACTTCACTCCCAAATCGTCAATTCCCCAGAGGGTACCTGGCTATACTTAAAGGCTTCCTCCTCTTACCCAAGCCTCTCCAAGCCTACATCTGTGACCTCTTTCCCATTCCTTGACCTTGGAGATATTTTACTTTGTAGACAAAAAAAGAGGTGTTCAATTACTCTTCTTTTCAAAATGGTACTTAGGAAACATTTAACCCAACGTTGAGTACATTCAATGATTTCAAGTACAGCCAGGGGAAGTGGGATAAGGCCTAAATGGTGGAATACCAGCAGCTGCCCCATCCCTGGCAGACGCTGGTCCCTGCATCAGATGAAGGATGAGCTTGGAGGTCAGACCCTGCCAGGTGTACCAGGCTTCTCCCAAGAGATGTTCAACTTCCATCATATTAGCAAATAGTCACTTTTCACAGGCCTAAAAGGAATGGTAATGGCCTAATTTTCACTCTAGCACACAGAGCTGTCCCATGGCGCTGTCATGGACTCCATTCCTTTCACCTGTCAACCAGGGTCAGGTCATACTGAGATCCCATTGTCAGACTAGGTAGAATGTGCCAGGGCAATCCCATTCCTGGGAATTGTCAAAAGACACAAAAACACTAAGTCCGAAAACAGTCTGCACTCATATTTATTACAGTACTATTTACAATAGCTAAGACATGGAAACAACCCAAATGTCTCAAAACAGATGAATGGATAAAAAACTGTGGTCTATTTACACAATAGAATATTAGTCAGTCAACAAAAGGACAAACTCATGCTATTTGCAGCAACATGGATGGAACTAGAGGGGATGATGGTGGCCAAAATTAGTCAGAAGAAAAAAGATAAATACCGAATAGTCTCTTATATGTGGAACATAGAGAAAACAAGCAAATGGATAAGAAATAGTCAAAACCAGCAAGCTGACCACAGAACTAAAGCACACAGCAACAGAGGAAGAAGGGGTGGGGGGGGCAAAATAAGGGAGGGAATACAAGGTAAATTGGTGACCAGTGAAATGGCGGCAGGAGAACTATGGGCACTACAGTGATGTAAGAAAAAATTAAAATACAAAAATTAGTTCAAAAATAAATTTTTTTAAAAATTAAAAGGACAGAACAGTCACCAGGCCGCCCATGACTGGCCTCCCAGCATGCACTTGCTCCTGCACCCAACTGCGCAGGCAGGGCTGCTGTGGGGACTGGGGCAGAGCTCCCTCTCCAGGTCCTTCTCCATGTGGGGTTTGGGGCCATGCCTAACAGGGAGCCAAGGGCCTGCTGCCAGGTCCCCAGGGCCACCAGGGTTGTGGGCTAAGCAGTAGGCTCTCAAGGGGAGTGTCAGAGCCAAGCTCAATTTGCCCTTCATAAGGGAGGGGGCCTGCAGAGATGGTGAGCACAGGGTCCATGTTTAGAATCCTAATGGATGGGGTTAAGGAGATGGGCTACAGGCTTTCTGGGGTTCTGGACTTGACTGGCTTAAGAAAACAGAAATTCAGGCCACCTCAGTGATAAGAGGGTGGAGGTAGTTTTGTTTTATTTTGTCTTTAATGTTCTCACAAAGAATAGAAGTAGGTGACGCTCATAGAGCGTATACAATAAATACAAAACAGAAATGCAAAATGTACACCATAGAATATATTGAACAGCAGATGCCCTTTTAAGATGTGGGAGTGACTAGAGGAGCTCGGTGCTGGGTAGGGGAGCCTGTTTCCCAGACACGGGAATGGTTTTGGAAATAAATGAACCAAGAATAATTTTAGAGAATTGTTTTGGTCATTTGGTATTTTGTCATGATCACTTTTCTGTATAAGAAAGAAGACATCACAAAGGAAAGTCTAGAACCATTTTTAAAAAGTAAACAATACCATTGTTACAAGTACATTTTAAGTCTTTGCTAAGGATTGGGGTCTAGATTACCTCCAGGGTGGGCTGAGGAAGACTGGGGATTCAGGGACTGCTCTCCAAGTGTTGGATCTTTTGGCATGCTCCATTCCCCAGGTCAGGGCACTTGAGCAGAAAATCACAGGCCTCCTGTTATCAGCCAGCATGAGTCTGCAGCCAGCACTGACCACTCGTGACTTCAGCTCTTCCCTGAAAGGCACAAAGGATGGCAATTTGTTATACCTTTGTGCTCACTAATTCAAATGGGTCTGTGAGCACCTACAGTAACTCCCTGGAATGAATAGCACAGGTCTTTGCCTCCCCATGCCATTCAAAATTTAAATTTTGAGACTTCCCTTGGTTGGAATGTTTCACTGATGATAGCTGAATAGAATTTCAGAGCCCTTTATTTTAGATGTATTTCATGACAATATTTAGCAGTGGTACTAACACCTTATTCCTCGAAGATAAACCCACTTCAAATGTCCCTGAACATTTTACCAAATGAGCTGCCTGCTGCCTAGATCTCAACTGTTGGTCTGTACATTTGGTGTGCGTGTGTGTGTGTGTGCGTGTGTGTGATTGTGTACGTGAACAAATTCATTTGTTTGTATGCTGAACATCATGTTTCATTATGAGAGCGTCACTGAGCTGTATTGTGACCAATTTCTTTTTCCGGACATCATTTCCGGTAGCAGCCACTTCTCTGGAGTGATGGGCAAGCTCCTGCATCCTGTTAAGAGCTATTTTTAGAGCACTGAGTACAAAGATTAGATTCCTAGTTTCAGGCTCCCCGGACTGGCAGAAGCTGGAATTGCTTCAAAACCAACAATTCCTTTCGTGGTGATGTGCCAGAACTCTGCTACATGACAACCCACCGGAGACAGAGATGAACCATTCACAGGCCCCAAGCATCCAAGCCAAGCCAGGTGCTATGAGCAGCATCTGGACGGAGGTACCCAGCATCCTGGTCTCCTGGGGCCACTCTTCCACCTGAGGGAGGTGGTGACTAAATACAGTTGAGATTGTAAAACAGAGATTCACAAACACAGGGATGGATATTGTTAAGATGTGATTGATCAATAAGAAAATGGGGAAGCATTTGAAAAGGCAAGGGACATGCCCCAGGGTCAGCCAGAAGATGCTGGAATGGCCAAAACTAGAAACGATTTGAAAAGATAAATAATGCATTCTAATTCTTGAGTTGAAAATGGCGAGATTCTAATGCATAAAATAAAACAAATGCAGTTGTCTCTTGCAAAACACAGTGTTCAATTTTGTGAGATTTTTTTAAAAAATAAATGGAGTTGGCCTTTCTTTCCATGGCTTCCTAATTCATGGATTCAACCAAGGGTATGGCCTCCTGATGACTGAATCTGGAATGTGGGGCCTGCAGGGAGGGAAGGCCTGCTGTGGGGAACCTGCGTGTCTCAGGGTTTTGGTGTCCACAGCTGTGGGGGGTTCCAGAAACCAATATCCCAAGTAAACAAAGGGGTGGCTTATTCATGTTTGGGGTTGTCAAAAGTTATACTGGAATTTTTGAATGTGAGGAGTAGTGGCCCTTAGCCCCACATTATTCTAGAGTCAATATATTCAAGAGCCTGTGGTACTGTGAATAAGTAAATAAATGAGAAAAGAGGCAGTTCTTCACAGAAGAATTCAAACTAACCATGTGAAAGGATGGAGAGAAACACAAAATCCTCAACAAATTGACAGGACAGCAACCATCATTCCAGATGGTTGAAACTGCTGACCAGAGATATGGTCAATATCCATTTATCTCCCCAAGACTTTTAGCAATTCAAAAAATTACAATTTCATAGTAGATAAAGACAGTAATCATCTCACCAAACCATGAAAGAAACACCACCTGTGAGAAATGTGTGCACTGATCACCCCAATGTGGCACGCCATGGAGGATGACAGCTTTCCTCCATGACATTCCTGACAAAATAATGCTCCAGAAATAGTGAGAAAATATCAGACAAACACAAAATTGGAGACAATTTTCTACAAAGTGACTCAGATTATTGAAAGTATAGAAGGCATGGAAAACAGAAAGATGGGGTAACAGCAAAGACAAAATCTAGCAAGCTTCTCAACTGAAAAAAAAAAAAAGGATGTTGGGATAAAAGTTTCTCTTACACAAGCTAAGATTCATCCAGGAAGCGTGGAAACTGAGTAAAATATATTGCTGAGGATTCTGTAGGGAGCAAGGTAAGTGTGAAAGAAAGAGCATCAGATTTGAACCAATGCAAATGGACAGTTAGAAAGTGAAATCTGAAATTTCTTATTTTTCTCAACAGCAGGTTTCAAAAGTTAACGGAATTTGAAAATTGTCTGAATTCTCTATTGCATTTTGCCTATAAGAAAGCTTACTTTGTATCAGATGTAAGTCCTGTGAAAATAATGAAGAAATGGAAAAATGGATCCAAGTGCTTAGAACTTATTGGGGAAGAATAGGTGTTATAAGAAAATTAAAATTTTTATATTAAAAATTAAAATTTTTTATAAGAAAGACAAATTATAAGAAAGGGACACAAATAAGAGAAGTTTGTTACGAGAGAAATAATCAAGTCCAAGATTAGAAGCATACCTTCAATGAATAGATAAATAAAATACGTTCTATAAGTGCAGTGGAATATTACTCAGCCTTTAAAAGGGGGAAATTCTGCCAGTTGTGACAAGATGGATGAGCCCAGAAGATATTGTTCTTAATGAAATAAACAAACACAGAATGACAAATGCTGTGTGATGTCACTTACATCTAGTATTTAAAATAGTCAAATTTATAGAAGCAGAAAGTAGAAGTCTGGTAGCCAAGGCAAAGCCTGCAAAGTTCCAGTTTTGCAGAAAGGACAAATTCTGGAGATTCCCTGTATAGCAGAGTGTGTACATATAGCAGACAGCTCTGTATGCCATACTTAAACTTCGCTAACACACAATAGATCTTAGTCTGTGTCTTAACCACAAAATAATCATAGTAATAACACAAAAGATGATAGTAGACTGGGAAGGGAAGTAATGACTATGTTTACGGCCTTACTGGTGGTAATGGTTTCAGAGATATGCATTTATTTCCAAATCCAAGTTGTATCCGTTAAATGTGTCATCAAACCTCAAACCAGTTCTTTAAAAATTAATTGATTGCTAATTAATTGAGAAGCCAACCCATAGATGGCACATACACTGAGATATTACTTTATAAAAAAGAAAAATCAATAGCCCCATCAAAGATGTGGGAGACATACAGGGTCAGCCCAGGAAGAGGAAGTTGAAAGCTGTGGTTGAATTAGGGTTGTCGAGAAAGTATTCTGGGATGGAGAAAGATCCGCCTCTTTCTGCTCAAGGGCAAGATGCATGGCAGAGAGCAGAAGCTGCAATGAGACTTAGTTACCTATTTGTTTGTCTATTTATTTGCTTGACAAGGGCAATGTAGTTCATGGTCGTTCAAGATAATAGGATCATTGGTAGTGCAAAGATAAACATCTCTGAACCATATGGTCATATTAGTGGGGTTGATTCAAGAAAGCTTGAGTCCTAGAGTCTGACATGGAAGTTTGAGACCCAATGGGCCTGGAGTAGCATGGTTCCCAAAGGTTCTGGAGGGCTCCTGAAGGTCAGACCAGGGGGGTTGTCATGGCAAAGTCAGTGGCTGAGCCACAGCCAGGAGCCAAGGGGCTCAGAGGCTTAGAAAAAGGATGAGGCCATTGGAATTTTGCCAGAAGAATGTCCTTAGTGGTTTTAATAAAAGTAGTTCCTCCAAGATAAAGACCAGAGAACTTGAGCTCCTCAACTGAAAAGTTATGAAGGACGGAACCATGCTCCAACATAGCTTTGTATTTCCCCAAAATACCGAGCCCAGAATACCATCTTCAGATTCAACAGCAGACTTCTGTTTCCCAGCTGAGAGCTTCAACCCAAGTCACAAAAAGACATACATGTGAAAAATAGGGGCGGCTTGACTCAAAGATGTGTTTGAAGAGGAATTAAAGTCAGTGGGCAAATAGAAGTTGGCCCAAAAAATGAGGCTGTGAGGGTCAAGTGTTGACATGATCAACAAAATTAGTGGATTTCATGGATGCTGACTTTCTGCTTTATGAAAATTCCTCGATGCTTTTGATGATGATATATTCTTGTTTTCTTATTTTTCAAATTTGGGAGCTACCCAATTTCAGACCATTCATATTCCTCCCCAAAGGGTAAAGATTCAGAAACATGTAGAAAGAAAAACAATTTATATAGATAAAATGTGCGATTTCGCCACACATCCCCAAGCTGGGGATCCGGTACCCTCCTCCCCACCCTCCCACCACTTTGAATATTCTACTCAATTCAAATTATATCAGGCATTTTGCATTCTGCTTTTCTCTCTTCATTCATGCATTAGCATTTTCCCCAGATCAGCAAAAGTTCCCACAAATGTAATTCCCCAACTCTGAACACCGTGTATCTACATCCCTCACTGAGCAGCTATTTCGATGAATTCCAATGTTCACAGAAACACGTGTGGATTGTAAACAGTTCTGGAAATGTCCAGTTCTTTCCCGAAGAAGAGTATCCATGTCACAGCTACTGCCCGGGGGCCTCTTCTCCACAGGCGTGGATTTGCTTCCTTCTGTTGATGACCATTCACACATCAACCCCTTGCTTCAAAAAGCATCTACTGAGATCAACCATGCATGGACACTGTTCTGGACATGAATGTCCAAGAACAAGAAATTTGAAGCCCCCACCCTGGGGGTGGGGGGTGGGGAGGTTCACACTGTCATGGACAGAAGGGCAAAGCAAACCAGCCTCAGAGGTGGATGATGAAGACCTCATAGTCTTGTAGAAGACCTCAGAGCCTTGGAGGGGGACAGAGGCCAGTGGGCGTGAGAGTGCTGGTATGAGCATGCAAAATGTGACTGTGAGGTGTGAGTGTGCAAGAGGAAGTTGTGCTAGGGCTCTGCTTATGGAGGATCCCCACATAGTGGTGTCTGAGTAAAAGCTGAGGGAAGCAGGAGCAGGCAGGGTTTCTGTGAGGAGCCTTCTGTGTGTGTACAGGGTATTGAGAAGGCAGGGTAGCCATTTTTGGCATCCAGCAGACATGCCTCATGGAACCATGGATTCCCCTCTTGCTGTTGGGGCCTGTCATAAGTCCTGGTCTCAGTGAATTCATCTCCAGAGAGGAGTCCTGCACCCACTCCACATCCTACCAGGTTACAGGAAAATGACTCAGCAGTCAGTGAGGACTGCCCCCTTTGCAGCTTGCCACCTCAGGTTGGCCCACAGTGACTCTTTTGTGGAGGCCTCTGACTCCCCACAGCCCGCCTGGTTCATAGGTCCTCAGTCCCTACCCAATGCCTGGTCGCCAGGCTCCCTCCTTCTAGTTTGAGGTTCAACCAGCTTCATGTCTCAAAACTGGTTTGAGAAAAGGATTCTCCAAAGAGTGACTGGTTCCCAGGAAGTCGCCAGAATATGTCCCTCCCACACCTGCTCACACCTGGCCTCTGGGGGTTTCTCTTCCATCACTGGACCTCCCCAGTGGGTCTGTAGGCCGCAGACCCCAGAGTCTGCAGTTGGCCTCAACCAAAGCCATCTCTGGTTGTTCCCACCCAGGGCTGCTCCAGAGTCGCGCAGAATGAAACCTCCTCAGAGGGAAGTGATCAGCATCCTTGGTCAGAGGAAACCTAGTTCCTCCTGACCTCCCTCTGCCCCAAGCCCCATGAGCAAATAGAGAAGCCTGCTGCTAACCACACTGTCCACTGGGAAGACAGTGAACCAGGCCTGGTCAGCTCAGGTCTGCCCGTGGGACCCAAGTGCGTGGGCCCAGTCCGGCACCCAGCTACCTGCCTCTCAAGTGAATTCCCAGTTGCTTTTTACGGGGTTCGCCCAAACCCAAGTTCCCCATTGAACGTCACTCTGTCGTCACTTCCAGTCCTGTGCTCAGAGCCCCTGCATTGCCTGCTACCACTACCCCTTGCTGGGTAGCCATGACCTGTGCCTCCGGGATGGGTGCCTCTGCCCTCTCTCACCTTCCGACATCTCCAGGTCCCTGCTCCGTGTGCCTGCCACACACCAGGTCTGGAGCAGCCGCTTCCTTCTCACACACTGAGTGTGCCTTCTTCTGCTCCCCTTCTCCCAGCTGCGTAGCTCAAAGTGTGTGGTCAGCAGGCCTCTGAACTTCAATTCCCTCAGTCAGCTGGAGACCTCCATCGGCCTCCAGGCCCACCATGATGTCCCTAGTGAGCATCATACCTCCCCTGGCCCTTCCCTCCCTCCTAGATTTCAGGGCTTGAGGCAGGCTCCTCTCAGTCTGGTAGACCTTTACCTTGTCCTCAGATGTTAGAATCTGGAGCATGCAGCTTCCATTCCCATGATGCTCTCCCTGGCACCTCAGTTGCCCCTCTGCCCACCCATCTTGCCATCATTCTTCCTTACCATTGCTGCTACAGTGAGTGCCACAGACTTGGTTCAATTCCTTGGACGCTCCCATTTCAAAGAAAAAATTACTGGTGTTCCATCTTGGTCTTCCTCAAGTGCTTGGGGCCACTCGGATAGGGTGAGGGTGGGGTGAGAGCCCATGGGGTGAGAGCCCAACGATCACTACAGCTGCTCTGGTGGGGGTGTAGGAGGTGCACAGCTGAGGGGTAGGAACTCCTGCCCCTGGATCATGCTCAGGGCTGCAAACCAGTGCTACCTCAGTAAATTTAAAAAAGCAAATTCAAAAGAGAATGCAGCCATTGTCTTGAAATGAACGACAGGATTTGCAGAGACAAGGAAGCTTTCATCCAGACCAAGGATGTTATTCTTGCTGGAAGTGGGTGAGGAAGATTCCTTCCTTAGCAATCTTCCCTGAACTTGTGGCTCATTTCTGGATAGTTTTAGTAAACGTAGCCTCCGCAAAGGAAGGGGGGCCAGCAGCAGGATTCCTGAGAGATCCTGCTCACTGTGCCCTAATAAGGTCACAGAATGACCTCTAGAAGGAATGGGAGGCTATGGGGGTGCTGGCCACATATGGGGAGGACAGCCATTGAAGAGGGAGCCTACTAGATAGTTACCACTGAAGAGGGAGGGGAGGGTGAGGGGGTACTCACATGTGTGCACCTGCTTAGATGTCTCCAAGAGACCTGGTCACACAATAGAGTCGAGATTCTGGAGAAGCAAATGCCTCCCAGGTCACCAGTGCAGGTCATACCCCTTCCTCCCCCCGAGACAGCATGAGGATCTTGGGGGTGTGGGACCTCATCACAGGAGAATAGGAGGCCCATGTCTACAAAATTCATGTTGAGTTTTGAAAGTTAACATTACTGAGAGGTGAGAATAATGATTCAGTATTTTAAGAACACACATTTTTTTCTCTGAAAATGATTTAATTGGCTAATTTAAAAGGCAGATGTCATAGGTTAAAAAACAACAACACTCAATAAATGCACTCATTCATTGGGTATTTTAACATGGAAACCAACATAACTACGTTCTGGAACTTGACTTTACTAGTGGCCCCTGAGCTTAATTTCCAAAAAGTACTATTGCAGGAATTAGGGAGGGTCTGGGGGGGAAAGAGGTATGGCAAAAGGGAATATTGACTTGATATATATTTATTTTATTTTATATTTCTATAAAATATTTCTATATTTATTTTATTTTGATTTATATTTATATTTATCTGATTTATAAAGACTTAGGCAAAGAAGAATGACTAGGAGGGCTTTTACTACAGATGCTAGAAAAGAAGACAAGTTTTTAAAAAAAAAAAAAAAAACGACAGCATGTCATTCATAAAATAAGAAGTTCATGCAAATCACCAATTGGAAAAATACAACATTTTAAGCCTCCCCAAAGTCACCCAGTAAACCAAGGGAACTTATGAACTGTGACAATGTTGCCACTTGTGTTGCTTTCAACTTGGAATGGGGAAAACAAAAGTAAATGCATTTGCCATGGAAACTCAATAAAATTCACAGGGAGGAAAGAGAGAAGGGAATAGAAACTACCCAAAGAAATGATGGAAGAAAAATTTCTGAACCTAAAACGTTTACAGTGTAGACCTTGTCTTTCATGTAAATTAGATTCCAGGTGGAAACAGAATCAACCAGAGAAGATGCAGACAAGAGGCCACGTCTACAAACTTGTGAATGCTTCCACAAAGAGTTGGAAGAGAGAGAGCACAATGTTTGGAAGAGAGTGAGAATTTCTGGAGGAAGTTTCAAAATCGAAATTTCAGTTTAAAGTAATGACCAACACCAGAGCTTTCAGAGAGAGGATTCAGGGGTATCCTTTCCAGCACCACAAACAGACCTCTCCACCCCAAAGTGTTCATCTCAAAATGGAGTCCCAATGCCTACTTCATGTTCCCTTTGCGTTATAGTAAAAAAAATGAAGGGGTGAAGGATCAACCAATGGGGCACAGAGTGCCTCTGAATGATCAGACATAGAGGCCAGTGTGAACAGGGGAAAACAGTTGGGTAAGGAACAGAAAGGTTTGACATGGCACCATTCAAGGGAGAACCTGCACTGAGAACATGTAAGGAGAGCAGACCAGGTTCCCAAGCTCACCTGGCCCTCTGTGGACAGAGAAGAATAGCCAGACCTGGTGGACAAAGTGTCTGTGTAGTCATGTGCAAGTTAAGCAACCTTTGGGAAAACCTCAGACAGGAGTACAAGGGGGGGGCACCCCTTCATTTCAGCTCAGGGAGCCAATGCAGGAATCCCATGTCTGACTTCCAAGAGTGCCCTTTCCGTGGCTGCTGATGGCTTTGCAAGACAGCTGGGGGCAGACACTCCAGGACCCATGCAAACTGAACTGCTTCCTGCCTGGTTCTGGGCAGCCCTGTTGGAATTCTCAGATTAGAAAAACCAGCTGCATTCACCAACAACAGTCTTCCCACATCATGAAGAAGACATGTTCAGGTTTTTCAAGCATCTGTGGAGGGGAGTTGAAAGAGGGCTATTACTATTATTGTTTTTTATTATTATTATTATTATTATTATTATTATTATTATGTGGTGAGGGGAGGAGTTGCTTAACATTAGAGTTAAAATAAAATTATCCCCTCTTTTGCCAAAATCAGTTATTACCTACAAAGCACTCAAACCACAGCATGCCAGAGGCTGTTCCGATAGCTAAATCACAGGGTAAAGCAAGAACCAACCATTTCCAGCCAGCTTCCCTTCTGCTCACACAGACTTAGGGTCCCTGTCTGCAGTTTGCCACCCTGAATGCTCCTCCACTCTGCCTTACCTGGAAAAGCCCAGCTCTCATGTCCATGTTCTGTTCGAATATCACTTCTCCCAATAAGTCTTTTTGCAAATTCCCAGCAACCTCGTGCAGAGAACTTGGTCCTATGAGCAATGCGTGTGGTCTGCTCTGCCCTTATCTCCTGGAGAAGTGACCTCTAAGGTGGCTGTCCCCTCTACCAGATGGGAGGAACTTGCCCACAGCATCACAGCTTTGAAAAGAGCCAAGATGACTTGCAAGGACAACTACAAACCATCTCTCCCTGGCATCCAGGGGAGACTTATAGGCACTGAGGTCCAGGGAGGCACCACCCTGAGGTAAAACCTCAAAGAATGGGTTTATCCCTGGGGATACTGCAACCTGAATCCCCGGAATTCCATAGATGTTCTGAGTCTGCAGAAGTGCTTCTTTCTTACCAAGGACCAGGACTCCCCTTATTCAGAAACAATGCAGACACTTCTCTTCTTCAGGATGCTTGTGTTCCCAGACTGCATAATCTCACCTCCTGGCTGAGCACAAGGTCAACTATCAAGGTCAAGTTACAGGCCCCCGGGCCAGAGTGTGCACAACACTGACCTCCAGTTCCAGGAGCTCTGGGAAGGGCACTGGAAAGACTGGTTTTGAGATGCTCAGTCAAGGAGCTGGGTGTTCTGTTCAGTAAGACAGATGGACTCCATCACCCTGCAAAGGCCAGGGGCTGCTCAAACTTACAAGTAGGGTGGAACCTGGGAGACAGAGTAAGCCATGAACCAGGTCAAGTGGGCATGAAACTGCTGGGAGGGGAGGGAGGAGGTAGAGAAGGGGAGGGGGAGCGAAGGGGAGTGAAGGTGAGAGGTGGGATGCTGACCTACCCTGATCAGAGCCCCTCCTTCAAGCTTGTCTCTGGTGGATGCATGACCCAGGCAGCTAAAAGGAGATGTAGTGTAGTGTAATCTTCCCAGATGTGTGTGCCTTCTCTCTGCAAAGCTATACTCCACCAAGATCTGTGGTCTGGATCCTAATAGCACTGACTCCCTGGCAGGGGATGCAGCGAGAATGCCCACATGGCAGCCCCTTGTGGGGAGTGAGGTTCAAAGGTGGGAGGTCACCCTCTCAACCCTGCTCAAGTGTAGAGGAGCTATTCTTACACATAGGGTGAGGACTTCTTCTGTTCCTGAGGCATTTCTAATGGCAGTGAACCAGAGGTTCAAAAACCTCAGCCATGAAAGTCTAGATCTTGCTACTAAGTCACAGGCACAACAGTGCTGCAGATGAAGGTGCAGAGTTGTGGGTGGTGGTACAGAGCTGTGGATGGAGGTGCAAAGCTTTGGGTGGAGGGGCAGAGTTGTGGATGGAAGTGCAGAGCAGCAGAGGTGGGGTCTGGGGAAGGTGGAACAGGAGGCTCAAGGCAAACATTCAGGACCAGCTCTGGTGGGAGTTGTCTTTGCCTAATCACCTTCCTCTTTAAGTTCAAACCAGGTTGGTTTGCCATACAAAGCATAGGAAGGCTGGAGAAATTTGAATTTCAAAAAAATGAGTAATATTTTCCAGTATGGTGAGTGTCAAATACCTCTTGGAATTTAACCCTAAACAAACAAACAAACCACACACATCACTCAAAGTCAATCCCACACACACCCCTCAAAAGTGTCTGAAGTGTTGATTTCACTGAGAGGTCTATTATTTCATTCACTAACCTGGTAAGTTGACAGAAGAGTAACAACAGAAGCCTGGACAGCTACTCCAGGTCCTGTATAAGGAAATGAATCTGAGGGGCATGAACTGTCCAGACTTTCTTGTACAGTCTAGATCTCTGGTCCAGAGTGAGTGATGGTCACTCCTGGACTAGTGGACTCAGACTCCTGAGATGGGCATCACCAGACAGCCCTCCTGGGAGGATGCTGCAAATGAAGAATACCACCTTGCCAAACCTGCTTCCTTCCCAGTGTGCATGCACCCTGGATGATTAGCCCCCAGGTGTCAGGGTCCCCTCCCTCCCTCCCAACTTGGAGCAGCCTTGACTGAGACCTTGGGGGGGGGGGAAGGTGCTGTCAGTCATCTTTTGTTCCTGCCTGGCCTCACCTCCTTCCCCTCCAACAGGAATTTGGCCGGAACACTCCCTAATAAATACCCCACACACAAATCTCTATGTCAAAGTCAACTGCTGCTAACCCCCCAGTTAGAGAATGAGCCAAGACTAGGATTATATTTACTCTTGTCACCAAAAGTATGTGCGGCAAGACACATCCTTTTTAGAACTCTCTGCTCTGAGTCACTGAGCATTTCTGGAAAGATTCTCTGCCTCAAAAATGAGCAAGAGGCTCATTTTTTACTTACTGTAGGTGAAAGCAGTATGAATGCCTATCTATGCTGTGAAATATCATACAGCCATGAAAAATAACATGCCACATTTACAACAAAATGGACGAGTATGAGAGATTTGCATGTATTAAAGCAAGTCAGGATGACCAAAACACTGGATGTCTATAGCATGAACATTTTGACAAAGTAAAACACTTACAGAGCCTTTCAAACCAGGTGGACCCTTGGAGAGGAACTCCAGATCATCCCTTTCGTGATCTAGACCATTGATGAGAGTAGCAGGGGGCAAGGGTGAGTCCACAGCCACCAGGACCTCAGGAGCTCAGGGACTCCAGGTCAGGGGTCTCAGGATGGGGAAGCTGGCCTCTGCCTCCACATGGGAAGGGGGTAGGGGCTGAGCACCTCTGCTGGGTAAGCTGGGGGGGTCCCCTTAAGGCCTACTCCAACCTCAATAGACCTGCACTAAGAACAAAAAATCCAGTCTCTCCAGCTGTAGATGTAATGCAGAGGAAAGGAAGTAATAACAACCCTGGATACACTCACCACCTGTGTAGGACAAGCACTGTATTGGGAACCATTGAGACAGAAAGGTGAAACCAGTGATTGAGGCAACCTGTCACAGATTTCTACCCACATTGTGCCTGGAACTGGGGTATCAAACCACAGGCCCACAGTAATGTGCAATGAGAAAGAGGCTCCCTTCTTTACCAATCAATGGGGAAAGAAAGCCACCACGAATGGCTGTGGTCCCTGGCAGAACTGCTGACAAGAGAAAGGAGAGGAGCTCAGCCAACCACCTGGGGAAGTCTGCCCCAGCAAGAAATGCCTCCCTACCATCAGCTGGAGTTGCATTCCCAAACCCAGATATCAGAACTGTATAGCACAGAACCAGCAACAAGCGATAGAAAGAATCCTGGAGAAGCGCACTACCTATCTGCCCAACAACAAGTTCCCAGCATGCTCGGCCAGACTCGGCCTCAGTTACTCCTGGAGATCTGAGCAGCCTCATCTGTTGTTGTCCAGGAGTGCAAGTCTGCACTCAGGAGAAAAGAACATAGCTCTAGAAAAAATAAATAAATAAAGACCCGTGGGCCAAACATAAACCAATAGCTTCCAGCAAGAGAAGTTGAAGTGACCAGAGTGGGGAGGGGGGAAAGGTGGATGGGGTGGGGGGTAAGGGGTACAATGCAACCATGCAAATATGACCAATATTGTATGATAATTACAAAATGAAATAAAATACAGAATCTAGCAGACATTCCTAAACACCATGCAAGTTCTGAGGTTGGGGACAAGGAGAAAGGGACAAAGGGGATTTTAGGATAGGGGAGAGGAGGAAAAATAAAGACTATTTAAAAAAAAATTTTAATTAAAATATGTGTTCAGAAAAGCAAAACATAGATGTCAGCCACAGGTATGGGAACCCATTTGTTAGGCCCCACATTGGGCACCATTTGTCAGGAGTCCCCTGTGAGAAAGAAGATTTAGATGGAAGAGATTGATAATAGTTGGAGAGGAATCAACTCACAGACCGGGAACCAGATCAGAACATGCTCTGTGGTCCCAGTCTGTGAGTTGATTCCTCTCTGATAGTTATCAATCTCTTCTGTCTAATTCTTCTTCTTTCCCACATGGGACTCCTGATACATAGAGACTCAGGAAACAACTCTGCATTTCCAAACACCAGGAGAACAAAATGACAGCACCCAGGGGAAACCACGGCACCCACACATGGCATCTTTCTGGATCGCCACCTGCCCCCACCAGGACCCTATAAAGCCTATTCTTCCTCCTGACATCTTCATTTAGGTTCTTGGTCATACTACCCCTATTCATGAGCAAATTGCCTTTCTCCAAAGACCCTAAAGATTTTGAGCCTTCTTCTTTCTCTCCCTTCCCCCCGAGCACCACCAGGCAAGCCTCCCTTCAGTGCAGGCTTATCTTCTGGCAAGAATGTGGATCATGATGCTGTGAAGCTAAAGATTGATCAGGGGGTTCCTTGGTACCCTTCCTCTACACCACATAACTAGGAATGTTCTAGATATATGCTGCTCCATTGGCTTATTCTCTCAGAGTGGTGATAAGAATCACAGTGAATAACTTGTGTGAATACTAAATAGCGCATGCTGGTTGCAAGACCTGGGACTTTGAGGGCTCATTTCAGAGCATAATTAACCCTGGGGTTTCAGCAGTGAAGCTTCATGGGTGACCAGGGCTGAAGTGTGGTCTCACAGCAGGGAGCGGAGCAGGCAGGCTGGCTAGAGACTTGAGGATGGCCCAGTATGAAATGAGGTAGAATTAGACAAAGCTGTTGGCTTTTCACCTCTTGCTTCAGTTTTCAGAACATTGCCCAAAGAGATTGCAAACTATTTGCATCTCTCTTGGCTAGAAGGGAGTTGGCAGGATCGAGTGAGGCCTCATTCAAAGCCACGTCACTACTGGTGCCGAGAGCGTAACAAGCTGGACAAAAAGGAAATGTCACAAGGAGACTTTTCAGAATGCTGGCAAAAGGAGGAGACAAGAAAGGGAACGTTGTTTATAAACAAGGGGGTTGGAGGCAAGCATGTCGTAGATGCCCCCACGTGGAGACCTTTTATTACATAATTGATCACTATGACAAGCCCAATTTCCCATAAACCTGAAAACAGGTTACACTCTGTGCCCAGGGAAAAGCCACGCATATTAACTCTGTGGCCTAGAAGAGCTCATAAACATCCCACTTCTGGGAACGCCTGCTGCCGTCGTTTGCAAAGTTTTTTCTTGAAGAAACTCTTCACGATGACCCTTTGCAGATTCAATTTGAAAGGATACACAGGCCGGCATAAAACAACCCAGCTTTGTGTACTGGATCAGGATCATGAAAGAAAATATCACTTTTCAGTAAGTCCTTTTCTGTAAACACGTGGTAGCAAGCATGTGGGTCATTTAAATTTATTTCTAGAATATTCTACCCCATCGCCTTTCCTATATTGCAGCTTATAAAGTTGTGATATTTTCAGACAATTAACTGTTCAAGAGTGGTGACTATGAAGCAGCCCTGTTGCCTCCGATTTCCTCAAAATGCATATTACTTCACCAAGAAGAATGAAGTGAAGCCTGGCGGTTAGTTCAGTGGCTTTAAAAAAAAAAAAAGAATAGCTTTTCTTACTTGAATTGACCATCATCCCAGCGGCCAGAAGCAGCTGTGAATGTTTCAAAGTCTGAGGAGAAAGAAGAAGAAAACAATTTTTTAGCATTAGAAAAATGTTCAGTGTGGGTGCTGTCAAGCTCCACTTTGGTAGTGCGGAGAAGGGCAGGGAGCTGATGCTTTGGCCAAGTTGACTTAGCCAGTGAGTGGCAGGTTGGGGCTCCCATGACACCCCCAAACTGACAGGCCTGCACTCAGAGGCACTGGAGGCTGATTCTGAATTGCTGGCACAGGAGTAGCCACAGACATCCCTGCAGTCAAGGGGACCAACATTGAAGTGTCCTTGGAGGATGCAGGACATCCCTGGATCTCTTAAAGCCCTTCCATCCTTGTCTGGACAATGGGATGATCAGTGCCTGCTCTGCCCACCAGGCAGGGTTAGCTGGAAGTCCAATGAGATGAAGTCTATGAAACTGCCCCAACAGTTGAAGCAAAGTATAAAAGAGCACAATTCCGATGTGTTGAATACTTGGAATAAAACAGTTCAGCTCATTTTGCTCTCATCCACACTGGGAGGCAAGAAAGCAGAGCCTTTGTATATGGAAAGGTAGAATTTTGCTTAAATAGTTCACCCAGGACTTCAGAGATCTGAACCGGATCTAGCCAACCTACATGTGAGCATTTGATCAGCAGTAGCACATAGAAACAACACTATTACTGTATAATATTGTAGCACTACACTATATCAGTATTACATTCATTCATACTATGGAGATAACACAGTGTAGATTTCTGTTTATGGAATTACATAATAATACAATCCAAGTATAATAATGCTGTCAGATAAGATGCCGTGGTCATGAGGAATAATTAACTGCATACATATATAGACAAAGAGCATGGAGGAGATATTAACCCATATATAGTATATCAGAACAAAACAATCTTAGCATCTTGCTGATTTTTTTTTACCACTAACTAAAAATGATTGCCCTTTAGATATTTCTAAGAACATAGTTACAGTATCAAGCATTTGTGCCCTCCCCTTTCAAGAATGACTTGGAAAAGAAATAGTTTTAGCCTAAAAGAGGTTTTGATAAATTATTTTTTGTGTCAAATGTGGGATTTTCAAAAAACATTTTCTTGTATGTGGTTGTATAATTTTAAAAGGCTGATATTTTAAATATCAAATTGAGGTAAAAATCCACCCTTCTTACGCTCTCTTTACAGTACATGTGACTTGAAAAGTGATGTCCTTTGTTCAGATCAGGCTCCACTTGGCACTTCAACACCTGGATAATTCACTGAAAAGTATAATTCACTGATCGTCCCAGAATATGATGATCAGCTTAGGTCTTGAAAAGATATCCAATTTATCAATTTCCTATTTGTTTTTACTTATGAACAAGTAGTGACCTTTTAAGCTAAAGGTCTGCTCTTCACTGAAGACGGCTTTGATTTTCTCAAGTATGTGTGGGGAGGGTCAAACAATTGTCATTTTTCTGTTTCAACTATGACTAAATGTAAAAGTCTTAGGCAAGTGAATGGCAATCCAACCTGCTCACTCCACTCCCCTTCCCAGGGGAGGGGGGATCAAACATTTTATTGGTTAAAATATGTTTGTTAAAGTAGGTGAGTCTTCATCTTCACGTTGTTATTTTAAAAATCACTTCTACTAGGTCAACATGACAAATAAGCAAACCAGAAGATGGCGTTGAAGATTAGCAATCCCATTCAAAGCTCTCCACGCTGCAGCTGTCAAGTTATTTTCATACAAAGACTGTTGTTTTGAATTTCTAGCAGCAGTGCAAGGTTAATGTTGAAAGTCGAGAAGCCCGCTATAAAGGACACGTGTCTGAAAGTATGAGAGGCTCTAGTTTTGCCAGTTTTGTTCTTAGCAATCCCCCTCATGCTGTGTTGAGGACTTGGGGGGAAAGGAATTCACTCACCGCGCGCATGCATGCATCGCATTGCAGTGCAACAATAAGGTGAGGATGGATGGTCGATTTAACTCGACAAAGTGCTTACAATAGTTCTTGATAAGCAGCAGGTGCTCAAAAACATCTGAATGAATGAATCAAAGAAAGGAAGAAAAACAAGAGATGAGTAGAATTTCCTTTGAGCAAAACCCTCCTGTTTACTACACAGATCCTCATCATGGAAAACTTCACTGGGGTGAAATAAAAACATGGCATCCTGTTAATTTCTGAGAAAGTCTGGTAGTTTTAGGAAAAGTCTGTTAGTTATCAGAGTCTCACTGCCTGTTTTTCTAGCTCAAGCCTAAACTTAATTTTTTTCATTGGGGAGACACTGACCCAATAGATAAGATTAAAAGAAAAACTGAGAAATAAGTGAAATCAAAAGCTTTCCAAAAGTTGCACGTTGAGCCAGGAGGTGATGATCTGAAATCATACAGAAACTGTGACCTGATGGTTGTACCTGAAATTGCTAATAAACACAGTCTGGGCGCATTCAGGATGCTCTAGTGAAAGTTAAGGGGTCAGGTATCAAGGGGTTCATTCTGATATCGGGGTGCTTTGGGAGATTAAGCCACATGGCAGGTATGCTAAAATATTATTTCTGTTCTGGTTATTTATATGCCCAATTGAGGTTACCGATATGGGGTTTTAAGGTGAACTGAAATTCAGAAGTAATAACCAAACACTAGGTACTTCGGGGTACCCCCCCCATGTTTCATGTTTCTTTCATGTTGCTATATTGAAAGTTTAGGGGTCATGCATCCCGCTAGTTTAACAGACGCAGAAGTATCAAAAGGAAGCATTTCAAACTTGCAGACAGCATTTGAACCACAGCCGATATAGCTCAAGGGATCTGGGCCATTACCTTTTTTTCTTTTACTGAGTATGATGTCCTGTAAAAACCCAGGAGGGGCGGCGTGGTAGGTGACCTCGGAGGTACCGAGAATGCCCACTTCCTTCCCCTAACCCCCAGATCCCAACTTTTTGACCAGGACAATCCATCCTTCAGGTATTCAGCTGACGGGGTCCCTTGGCACCAGATTCCCGCTTCTGCGCGCTCCCCACTTCCCGCCGTAACCACATAGCTGCAGATGAGCTGCTAAGGGTTCTCGCCCGGCTTCCCGCGGGTCACGGCGCGGAGGCGAACTCCCCATTTCGCGCCTCGCCTTTCTCAGGAAACCGCCGCGAGTGAGGGTCCCAGAAGCGGCATGCGCGCCGCCGGGGGTGAGCCGGCCCGGGACTGGCCCGAGGAGTCCGCGGAGCGCCCCGCCTCTGCGCCGCAGGCACCTGCCCCGCCCAGGCCCCGCCCCCCAGCGAGGTTTTTAAGCGCTGTAAAGTTCCTCTTTCGAGCACCTCGGAGTCTTAGTTTCACCACTTGAACTTGGAACTCACCGCCACCCTCAGCTCCTAATCCGGGGCGAGGTAAGGTCTGGGGTCCGACCAGAGCGCGGATGTGAGGCTGGCGGGAGAGAGTCCTGGGAAGTGCGAGATAGGAGGTGCGGGCCCCCCTCGAGCGCACGCAGCAGGTCCCCGCTGCGGGTCCTGGAGCGAGCACGCCCCTCGAGGGCGCCCCCGATTCCCGCCGCGTCCGCCCTGGGCCGGGGGCCGGCTTGCGGCAGCCGCTGAGGACTGCCCGGGGCGCTGCGGGAGGAGCATCCCTGCCCAACTCCGGGCTCCCGCGGCCCCGCCGCTCCCCGTGCGCACCGCCGGGGTCCGGCGGGGGAGACCACGCGCTCGATGGGAAGGGCTTACAGCAGTCAGCCCCTGGAAAGGCCCGAGACGGGTATCGGAGGGGTTCGCACCGTGTAGTAGGCTTTCCCGCGGGGACCAGCCCGTTACTCCCGAGGCTGGGATCTGAGGCGTCTCCCGCCCTGAGTTGTTAAGGGGTTCAAACGCACCGCGGTCTCCGGCGTGGCGCGCCTAGACTGGCGGCTGTGGAGGAGGAGCTCCAAATATGGGCCACTCCGGTCCCTGCGCTCTGTTGCCTCAAGCTCACTCTCCGCGCGCCGCGCCTCGGGCCACCTCCCCACCTCTGCGAGCCTCACCTGCCCGCAGGGGCCGGCTGACACTCCGCGCACCAGAACCCCCGCTCCCGGCCGCGCTTCGCCGGCCGGGCTGGGTCTCTGCCTCCGGTTGCCCCCCAGGGCCCGCTAATCCTCTCCCTCCGAGAGATCTGAGGGGATATTCGCGGGCTACGTGTGCGCGTGCGGGAAGAGCAGGCCTGGGAGGAGTCGCTGGGCGTTGCACACCTGCAGCCCCGACCGCAGGAGAGCGCGCGCGTAGGTCCTCGGGGCCCGAGGGCCCCGAAAGGAGCGAGCATTGGGGCGTGAGCAGGAGTGGAAACTGACAGGGGACGGGAAGACAGACTGGCCACGGTTTGGGGATGGGCAAAGAGCAGCGGGAAAGGCTAGTCAGTGTGCAAACGGAGTGCGAGAGGGGCGGCCGCGACGCGGGGTAGTGCGCGCCCCGCCCCAGAGACCTGGACGTTCCGGAACGCGGCGCTGGGGCTGTGCGGCGCGTACGGGAATGGGCCGTCCAAAGATGGGGTGTGGAGGGCTGGCTCTGTGGAGAGCGCGCAGGGGTGACGGCTGGGGCCAAGTCCGGGGACCAGCTGAGAAGGTGACACCTCTCGGGGTCGTGGGCGACACCCAGTCTGCGGCGCGCGCCTGGCAAACCCCGGGCGCCTCGTGGTCCTGGCCGGAAAGGCTTGGGGTGGGGTGCCTGGGCGCCGCCGGGATGGGTCTGGTGTGGATGCGGGCCTGCAGCACGAGCCTCTTATCCCTGGGCGCAGAGCCAGCCTGCGCACGAGGCAGATCCCAGGCGCGAGAGGGCGACCGTCGGCGCGCTGGGCATGAACCTGGAAGGCAGCGGCCGCGGTGGGGAGTTCGGCATGAGCTCGGTGAGCTGCGGCAATGGGAAACTCCGCCAGTGGCTGATCGACCAGATCGACAGCGGCAAGTACCCGGGGCTGGTGTGGGAGAACGAGGAGAAGAGCATCTTTCGCATCCCCTGGAAGCACGCCGGCAAGCAGGACTACAACCGCGAGGAGGACGCCGCGCTCTTCAAGGTCACCGTGCGCGGCACCCCGCGGGTGGGCGGGATGGGGTCAGCCCCAGAGCCCGGCGGCGCTTGGCCCCAACTCTGTGACGAACCCCAGCGGGGTGGGGCGGGGGGAGGGCGGCCCCCGGGCGGATTTTTGAGAGACGGGGACCGGTGGGGTGAACCCTCCAGGCCTAGGAGCTACAGGTGGCGGACGCGGAACCCGGGGAACCGAGCTCTCAACTTCTCCGGCGGTTTCGCGGCGGAGGGGGAGGGGGAGGGGGAGGGTCGGCCTCAGCCAGAGCGCGCGGCGACTGCAGGGCCGGGGAGTTGAGGACTCCACCCCGGGAAGCCCCGGGAACACAGTCGGAGAGGGCTCCGGGGCCAGGAGGCCAGCTGCCTGTTTGGGGTCGCATTTCTGTTGGTTTCTGTTTGCATCGGAACCTTTTTTCTCTCTCCCGAATCCCTCTCTGCCTCCTTTCATCAAGGGGAGGGGGGGGATCTCTGTTACCTCTCTGTGAGCATCTATTGGGGCTCCCCTCTTCCCCTTTGTCTGCCTTTATTCTGTGTTTCTCTGGGTTTCTGTCTTTCGGGATACTTTTCTCTGTATATTTCTTGTTCTGGTTCTTCCTTCAGACTTCTCTGTCTGGGAGAAATTCGCCCCTGGGAATTGCTCTTTACTCGCATCCCTCAGGGCATCTCTCCCCGCCCCTCCCCTTCAGCCTCCCGTCTTCTGGCCTCAGTCTCCTCTTTCCCCTCCTCTCCTTTACCCACCTCCCTTCTTGCCCACTCCCCTACTCTCCTTTCTCCTTCCCTCCTCCTCCTTCTCTTTCCCCTTTTCCCCTCCACAAGTCCTCCCCGCTTCTTCATTGCTCCCCTCCCTCTCCCCATCTCTGGATCTTTCTCTCTGCTGTGTGCCTGTGGTGTTGTGTGTGTGTGTGTGTGTGTGTGTACACGTGTATTTCCCCTAGAGCAGGGTACCCAGTCAACTGTGTGCTGGGACCAGCCGCGCCACCTGTGGGCAGAGCAGCCAGGGCCTCCTCAGGGAATTTGCCCTGAGAAAGTCTCAATGCTCTGGCCATCCACATGTGCACTGTGGGCAGCTCTGCCTTCATTCCACTCATAGGCCCCAGACACTGAACAGGGGACCCTGTCCAGACAGCCTTCCCACTGCACCCCTTTTGCCAAGACCTGGAAGGTGCTCACACCTCTTGCTTTCAGCTGCGCAGCGGTAGAGTCCACGGTGAATGTGTTTCCCCCAGAAACCCCCAGTGTACATGTGACCGTGGTAGCCTTCAGAAACATGGTTCCCAGGTTTCCTCTTGAGACCTGTGTTTTAACACCCTTTCCTCCTGGTGTGCAGGCATGGGCGCTGTTCAAAGGCAAGTTCCGGGAAGGCATAGACAAGCCAGACCCCCCAACCTGGAAGACTCGCCTGCGGTGCGCTTTGAACAAGAGTAACGATTTCGAGGAACTAGTAGACAGAAGCCAGCTGGACATCTCCGACCCCTACAAAGTCTACAGGATTGTCCCTGAGGGGGCCAAGAAAGGTGGGGCTTCTTGAAGGGGTTGCCAACCCACATGCAGTCTAAACACCTTCCTTTTGTTCTCTGGGTCTCTGTTCCCAAAGTTAATGTTTCAAAGCCTGCCTGTCATCACCTCAGGCCTCAGCAGACTCAATACCTGGGGGGCCCTGGATGAGAGGTTGACGTTGGTGTAGATCTGGGAAGGGCTAAGACTCAGATTCCAAGTTTCCTGCTTGTATATGTGCATGCACATGCCATGTGTTTCCCAGTTAGTTTTGTTAAGAGACAGGTCAGTTACCATCGAAAAAAAGAAAACTTGTTAGAAGCTTTTGCTTATCAAACAATTTCTCATGTGCCAACATTTGGAGACCCACAGTGGCCACCCACCCATATACTGTCACTGGGCAGAGTGATGAAAAAGTGAGCTTTTACAGTGTGCCCTTAGCTGGGATGCTTCTAAACCATCAAAGTCTCTCTTTCCAAACTTTTGAAAATCAATAAAATCGGTGTAGACCCAGGAATCTGCATTTAAATAAACCCTGCAGGTATTCTCACTGGTGGGACATCTGGCTTACCGGGGTGGGAGGTCACAGATGCCTGCACCGGTATTTCTCTACCTGTCCCTGGTAGTCAGACCTCATGGGCATCGCCCCTGGGAATTGCTGAGAAATACCTGATTTGTCAACACTGTGTTATGCATTCTAGGAATTAAACCCTCAGGTATTTTTCTAAGTTTTGACGTTGCCTTCTATCAGTTCCTTTTTTCACATTGTGCTATTTCCCTTTTGCCCAATCACACAGGAGCGAAGCAACTTAGCCTGGAGGACCCACAGATGACCATGAGCCACCCCTACACTATGACCGCGCCTTATGCCTCCCTCCCCACACAGGTAGGGTAGAGGGGCTTCCTGGGAGTGGGGCTGGGGCCCAGGACCTGGTTGGTCATCACGCTCAGCAAGGAACGGTGCACCCAGCCAAGAAGGATTTGGTACTGCTTGCTGTCACACCCAATCAGACCGCTGGCCATAGCACACGGGCCCTGGTGCTATGTGTGTGGATTCCCCATGTCATGGCCGCCACTCCTGATTCTGACATCTGGGAAACAGACCTTTTGTGGAAGTGGGAGATTTTTGGAAGTGGTGTTTTATCATGTGAAACCACAGGGCAGCTGATCCCTTCGGGCTTCCCGCATGTGAATGACAGCTCTGTTTTATTCCTTTGGTGGGTGTAAAAGGGCAGACTGCCCCAGCTTAGTGTTGGTGCCAGCTCTGACCATATGATGAAGCTTTACGGAAGGCGCTGCTTGCAACACTGCCCGCTTTGTGCTCGCAGCCGGCTCCACCTAGTGTGAGGAGTGTTCAGCTCCCAAGCCTTTTCGAAGGATGGGGTGCTTGGGCTGCCAGCCAAAGCAGAAATCCCCTGAAACTGTTGGGGGCTAGAAAGGGGTCATCCCCTGCCTCCCCAAGGCCCAGCTGGTGATACTTCCCTGACTCTGTTTCCGCTGGTCATCTGACTGCCTCTTCTGTTCTTCAGCAGGTTCATAACTACATGATGCCACCCCACGACCGAGGCTGGAGGGAATATGTCCCTGATCAGTCGCACCCCGAAATTCCCTACCAGTGTCCTGTGACATTCGGACCTCGAAGCCACTGGCAAGGCCCTCCTTGTGAAAATGGTAAGAAGGGCCCTGGCACTGACCCACACTGCACACTGCATGCCTGGGGCCAGAAGGTGTCCTGCTCCAGTCTGCTGGTAGACCCCATTACTCTTTTCCCCTTCTTGCAACAGCCACAAGAAACCGTATCTCTCCTCTGGGGTTTTCAGGTCTCAGGGCGGATACCAGGGCATGATAAGGCCAAAATCCTTTCTCCAGCCTACCCTGGGTGGGGTCTGGTTTAAGCCTCACCCAGATCAGTCCAGGTAGCTAGTAACAGCCCTGCTTTTTGCAGGGGTCAGCTCATAGAAGTGTGTCCAGTGTCACCCAGGGACAATGTGGAGATTGGGGTTTAACTGTAGATGTTAGGAATACCAGCCACCAACTGCTTAACTCCAGCCTTCATTTTAAAGCCTTGATTTGTTTATTTATGGACTTGGCTCTCTCTTTTCAATCGTTTGTTTAATAGGTTCATAGTAATCTTTACTCTTAAACTCTATTTTTACTCTGGGCAAAAAATCATGGTTTTGGTTGTCTTCTCTACAAAATTGCCCTGTAATGTTAAGCCCAGGCTATCTACATCTCTGATCTGTTTCTGTTTGAAGCTCTGTGCACCCCACTATCCCCACACTTTCCTCCTGTGGGAATACCAAGAAATTATTGAGCTAGGTTTCCCTTAAACATTGGGGAGCCTACTGCAGTTCTTGGGGCCTGGGGTGATGGGGAAAAGAGAGAGGGGCCCATTGCAGCTGTGCTTGTTCCGGATGATATGATGACCCCAGGTGTCAAGGTGAACAGAAGTACAGGAAGTCACCAATTGTAGTCAAAAGAACAAACTAAAAAGCTTTGACTTCATTATTTAATGAGCAATATGGAGTCAGGCAAATGCTCAGCTCCTTTCCTAAGTTCTAGGAGTATTTGTTCCCTCACAGTGTGGCCTTTCCCCTGCTTTTCTAGTCATGCCCAGGCACTCCGAGCTCATAGCATTGATGAAGTTCACCACTGCTTAATTTTTGTATTGACTGGCATAACTCCACATAAGTCCAGAGTTTGGTTTTATTTGCTCCTCAATCGCAGTTGGCAGCAAAGGCTGGCTACCCATCATGTAGTGGAGGAAAACTTACTTCCTCCGAGCTAGTGTCTGAGACTCACCAAGCCCAGGGCTTCCAGCTCTCGGAAACCACTGCAACAGCTAGACATACTTTGAGCATGATATGGTGCCCTATCCTGTCACATGTTCTTTCTCTGTGCATTTTTATTGCAAATCATAGCTTCTCTGCAGCCAAAACACAGTATTATCCCAAACCCAGAAGTAGCCATCTAAGCGGTGTGGGTTTTTACTCTATCTGGGTTCCAGACCCACTGTGGACTTGCTGCATTAACAGGGGTGAACTTCCTCATCTCTCTGAACCTCGGTTTCCCTGCTTATGAACTATGGAGGGATGCCGGTCAAAGGGTAGAATCTTCCAGGGATGAAGTGAGTAAGTTCTGAGAAGCATGGCCATTAATTAAAACACAGGGACACTGGGAACAAGATTTAGTCAAAATTGCTTAGAGAGTGGAGCCGAATGTTCTCACAACACATAAAATGGTGATTGTGGGAAATAATAGAGGTGTTAGCAAACCTAAAAGGAGGGAGAAGAAAAGAGGAAGTTATAGAGGAAGGAAGGGAGGGAGGGAACAGGAAGGAAATGACAGAAAAAAGGGCTCCCCATTTCTTTCTGAAACTGTGAAGAGCTCCCTAAGTCTTGAGAGTACCAACAGCCAAGTCTAGGGGACCTTGACCCTTCCTCCCTGGCTAGCACAGCCCTGCACCTCTCCTAGGAAGAACAGATTCCACTGACACATGATCTGATTTTTATTTGCAAATGCAGGTTGCCAGGTGACGGGAACCTTTTATGCTTGTGCCCCTCCTGAGTCCCAGGCTCCCGGCATCCCCATAGAGCCAAGCATAAGGTCTGCCGAAGCCTTGGCTCTCTCAGGTGAGTGGGGCGCGGCCCCCCAGGAGGCCTGCCTTGGCATTGATGAGCTGGGGCCAGTGAGCACAGCTCATGAGCACTGACTCCCCACGGAGCCTGGAGTGGGAGCCAGGCTTAGAGATGCCTTAGATGCCAGTGATGCTGTAGTTTGAGTCATTGTGCTCAGCTCCCACTAGCATCGTTCCGAGTGGAGAGGAACAGGCAGACACTCCAGTCCCTCTTCAGCCAGCAATCTCACACTGCGGTATCATTTCTTTGGTGGGGGAGGGGTGAGGCTCATGGGCCTCAAACTTTGAAAAGCAGAGAATCTTCAGACTTAGCCAAAGACTGATCTTCCCACCACACTTCCCTGGGATGTGACTCCTAGCTCCTTTCTCGTTGTAATTTTCTGATGACTCCAGAGCACTTGTGAGTTCCTCTGAGTCTTGCGATGTCTTGCAAGCAAATACGGATTAGGTGTGATTTTTCACAGGTGCATTTCTTATAGCAACCCCTGTGCCTCAGAGATGGTGTCTGCTTTGAGGAGGGCAGCCCAGGTCTTTGGGGTACATGTGGTATATACACATTGATTTCTTGACATCGCATTCTGGACTGTCTTAAAATGGGCCTCATATGTATAGTATAAATATACATATTTATTGTAAAAATAAATATCTTCAGAAATGCTGAGAAGTGCACTCATGGTGAATGAATCTTATTACATATACAAAAAAGGAAAAGAAAGAAAGGAACCCACAAACCCCTCCGAGTCCTCCCTAACAGGTGCTGAGATTCAAACAACCCACATTACTGTCTTAATTCTCCTGTGCAGCTTCAGCCACTGTAAACCCACTTGCCAGATGGTGAACCGCTTGCCTTCTGGCTTCTTTAAAAACTAGTGATCCAACATATAGACTTAATTCTCAGGTTTTTAGGGAGGTAAGAGAGGTTCTCTCACTCCCAGGGGAGCTGGTTTTTCCCTTCATTTCTTTGCATGGGGAGGTTCTGAACGAGCTGGCTGCTTTTCTTCTCAATGCTTTTTACACCAATGGGAGGAAGAGGTGTTTCCGAGCAGAAAAGCTAGTGTTTGTTTTTAGAAACTTTCAACCCCTTTTCTTGAGCACCTAAGGTTTGTGTGGGTGCTTGAGGGGTAGGAAATAAACAGCTATTTATATCACCATGATCTCGTGATTTCTGATGACATTAAATGAAATGAAACCTACCCTGCCAGTCACCTCAAATAGCCAACACCCACTCTTCGGGGTTCGCCATCTGACAAGTGGGTTCACAGTGGCTAAGGCTGCACTGAAGAATCAAGACAAGTGATGTGGGTTGTGAGAATCTCAGCACCTGTCAGGGGGACTCAGAGGGGTTTGTGGGTTCCTTTCTTTTCCTTTTTTTATATATGTAATGAGATTAATTCACCCTGAGTGCATTTCTCAGCCAACTGCTTTTCCTGTTAAGTCCAATGTTGTTCCCCGCACTGACTTCCTTCCTGTGAAGTCTTTTGACTTATAGGGATCTGTCCAAGCCGAACTTAGTCCATTTGATCTGTGGGTCCTACTTCAAAGATCTTGAAGTCGGCAATATTCGTAAATAAATTCACCTCATTTCATGTTTCAGAAGATGTGATAGTAGTCACACAAACACACTCACAGAACCTAGTGAGATTTCCTTTCACTCAAACGTGTTTTTCTCTAGTGATTCCTTTATTTCCGTGTGAACTGCTTTTATCACACAAGGAGTCCATCCAAGCTACAGAAAATGATTCTAAAAATCAGAAAAGCAAGGATGCAAACTGAAAACACCACATATCCAGAGATGAGCATGGTTAGGATGTTAGCACTTTCTTCAACAAGCATATACATGTATATATACTTTTTTTTAATCTAAATAACTTCATTTTAATATTTTAGGGCAGTTCAGATACATGGACATATTTCCTTTTTCTTCTGAAACATCACTCTCTTCTTTTTTGGTAGAAATGAAGCTTTGCCTTTACTTTCTCCACAGTGAAAATTCATGTTGTGCTGAAAGATGAATTCATTCAGTGGCTCATGGCAATATTATTTATATAAATGTCATCAGTATTATCATCATCACTGAGCAAACAAATGACAAAGGAAGATCTCAGCTGGGGTGCTTTCTAGCATGGGTCAAACAGAGTCTGCAGAAAATGAGTGGATGTTATGCCCTCCCCCGGTCCCACCCCATAGTTCCATGGTCACCTGACTCTGGAAAACATTGAGTCAGACACAGGTTTCTTTTCTGTGGGAGTTCTCTAATAACTCTCGCTATGCCTGACTCTCTAGGAAAGAGAAAAGAACAAGTTTCATTTCTTAACTTCCTTGAGACCTGGAACTTTCTACTTTTGCCTCAGGACACCAGTGTCCCATCACCAAAGCTTTGGGCTGGTGGTGGGGGTACCCTCCTGTAGGCAATCCACTGTCCTCACCCATGACCCTGACCCGGAACTGTGTTTGCAGACTGCCGACTGCACATCTGCTTGTACTACCGGGAGATGCTGGTGAAGGAACTGACCACGTCCAGCCCCGAAGGCTGTCGGATCTCCCACGGCCACACCTATGACGCCAGTAACTTGGACCAAGTCCTCTTCCCCTACCCGGAGGATAATGGTCAGCGGAAAAACATCGAGAAACTGCTGAGCCACTTGGAGAGGGGCGTGGTGCTCTGGATGGCCCCTGATGGACTTTATGCCAAAAGACTGTGCCAGAGCCGCGTCTACTGGGATGGGCCCCTGGCCCTGTGCAATGACAGGCCCAACAAGCTGGAGAGAGACCAGACCTGCAAGCTCTTTGACACAGCGCAGTTCCTATCAGGTAACACAACCGGTGGGCAGCTCTGGACTGTGTGTGTTGGAGAATAAATGAGTGTCCCCAACTTAGTCAAAAACAGCAGGTCCACCTTGGGCACAGAACTTCCTTCCCTTCACCCCTGGATGATCCCAGGGGTGATCTAATGCTGATCCCAGAATGGGTGTCCCTTCTGCCTCTAGGGCCACCTCTGCCTCTACTGCCTGCTTCTCCCATTAGCGGGGCAAGAAGAGAGAGGAGGTTGCTGGGGGCACTGCAGTTTTGGCCGATACTTTGCAAGTCCAGGTTTCAAGGGGCAGTCACTTATTACCAAGGTGTAATCGGAACTGTGAGTTTAGCAAGTGTATCTGCTGCTGTCTTAGCTCTTTCAAAGTCCCTAGGAAAGTCAGAGAGATGGGGAGCCCAGCTCTGGGCTTCTTGGTGGTGAGGGATGTCCTCTTGGGACATCAGACCCTCCATCAGGTAAGACCCCAAGTTGGTAGAGCAAGTGATGAGAAGGCTCGGTGTGACCTTCGCCACCTGCAGGTTTCTAATCAGCTTCCAGAAATAGTTAAAGTTTTGTTTTTCTAGTTTTGATTTCATGGCAGTTGTTAGCCCTGAGCTGTCAACCTGCTGGCTTAGCTAATCTCTATGGCAGATGCCTCACTTGGAGGGAGAATACTCCCTGCCAGTGTCTGCCAGGTCTCGCTCTCATTTATCTCATACCTCGTCGTCAGGTGTGTGGTAGCACCCCGTCTTTGGGTCCCCAACTTCTGCTCCTTTATATGCAGGTGAATCTTGAGTCCATTCATTTCAGATAAAAATAGGACCATTCGGGACTTATGCCATTGGCACATGCTCAGCCTTTTGAGTTGAAATGACCCAGATGTGCTTACGCCCATCGAGATCCTCTCTGGATGCC
This sequence comes from Uropsilus gracilis, assembly GCA_004024945.1. Classification (NCBI taxonomy): domain Eukaryota; kingdom Metazoa; phylum Chordata; class Mammalia; order Eulipotyphla; family Talpidae; genus Uropsilus; species Uropsilus gracilis. The sequence goes on from PVHY01001662.1 coordinate 57,974, forward strand.
CTAAAGCAATGTCTCTAGATGACATGCCTTACCAGAGAGGTATGACAAGAAGAGGCAGTGCTGAGTCCCTGCTTCTGCCCTCCTACCCTACCCCTGCTGAGACAGGCAGGTGGGTCTTTACCCACCCCACCAACACCTCCTTCTGAGCCCCAGCAATCCCTCCAAGCCTTAGTGGGACTATTCTATCCATATTGAATCCAGGGGGTCACCAATTCCTAGACCTCAGAGTCCAGAGAAAGTGGAGTGTCCCTGAGGGTATAACATCAGCATCTCCAAGGCTGGGCTCAGATTTCCTCAGAGATTTTGCATCTTGGTCTCAGGCTTTGGAAGGTGTCACAGTGCTGGATGGGGGGCCCAAGGAGATGACCTTAAGCCTTTCTGTGGACACACATTCTCAGCAAGGCAGGATCCTCTTGTCGGAAAGGTCTGTGAGCACAGTCACTATGGAGGGCCAGACAGGCCCAACACAGGGCCAACCCCAGGCTAGAGTGTGCTGCCCTGGCAGACCTGTTGACCTGTTAGTCTTTTGTTTCCTGCATCTCTCATCAAAGGCTGCACTTTGAATCTACTGCAACCTCTAATCTCGTCAAACTGCAGCTGTGCCCACCAGTTTCTGCACAACCAGGATTCCCAGAGAGACTGCCATTCTTATCTAGCCTCTGAGGCTTGCCTTTTTCAGAAAATTTTGCCAGCTCGCAACTCTGATTCACTTGTGTAGGTGTAGACTGGGGTGGTCGGGTGCCTTTTGCATAGTCTGACTAAGTTGGGGAGGGATAAGGTTTAATTTGAATTCTGAAGAAGAAAAAAAAAAAACAAGCAGGAAGTCAAATCATCCAGTGGGCTAGCTTGAAACTTCTCTTCCGTTGAAGAGAACAGTAGAAATCTTTGATATCTACCCATTCAGGATTTGCAAACTCTTAGGGACTGTCCCGCGGGCACAGCCAAGGTTCTATCTCATATCAGCATCTGCAGTCGTTCCGTAGAAGCTATAGTACTAAGGTGAAGTCTGTGTCTTGAGAGGGTGAGTTTTGCTCTGACGGAGAGACCAGGAGCAGCTAGAACTGAAAGGCATCCTGAATATGGAACAGGAGTGGTTCCGGGTCCAGTAAGGCCTGGAACAGTCTTTCTAGCTGTGCTCCCAGCTATTTTGCATCCTTGTGTTAGAAATGGGCATGTGGTATGTGTGTGACCACAAGATTGGAGGGCCAAGTTGTGGGGGATTGCTCATGCGCTCTGCCTGTCTCAAATCACCTTCTGTTTTCCCAGAAGACTGAGGACAGTCAGCTCAGTCACTCAGTTCAGTCTAGGATTTGTTGCTCCAGGAAAATGTGACTCGAGTCACACAGGGCTGGGCCGCACAGACTTTGAGTTATGAAGCGATCTCAGCAGTTTTGAGATGATATTTGTCTATTATCCTGGAACAAGCCAGAAAATTCTGATTTTCTGATTTTATTTTTCTTCCAATGGAAATTTTTCCTTGGTAGAAGTTATGTTTTGGCCTCATTTTGGCTCTTGTTTCTTTCCCTTTTCTCCTTTCTTTGCTCCTTTTGGCTGCTTTATGCATCCAATACTGCAAAGCAAGATTATTAATCTCTAGGGCTTGTTCCCTTGAAGAATAGTTATCCCCTCAAGTGAAACCTGGAGTCCCCTGAAAGGCATCCCTACATGGAGAGGCCCAGTCTCCTCCCAGGGCTTAGGAAATCAAAATCCACTTGGAGAAAAGTAAAAGAAGGACCTGTTCCTTTATCACTGTTGAAATCCACATTGAACTTTCATGTTTTGCTCTAACCAAGGGCAAGGGGATTTGACTATTTTCCTTTTTGTGGGCTTCCCCCAGAGCTGCAAGCATTTGCTCACCATGGCCGGCCCCTGCCGAGATTCCAGATCACTCTGTGCTTCGGGGAGGAGTTTCCAGATCCTCAGAGGCAGAGGAAGCTCATCACTGCCCATGTGAGTATTCAGTTGCATTCCAGCTCTCAGTTGCATCCCAGTTGTTAAATTTCCCCCTTCTTCACCAAGGGCAAACACCACTGTAAAGAAGTACCGGCTGAAAAACTATTGTCAGGTGACCCGGGTAAATCACAAGGGAGGATGAACAGATCATTACCTGCTGTGCCAGCCCTAGAGATGAGCCCACATACCTGGGAGATGACCTCAAATATGGGGCTGTGTGGTCCATCATTTTTACTTTCAAAGAAATGGTCACATTCCCACTGTATAGGGATTTAAAAGAATTCATGCTAAGAGCTACCTTTGATGTTCTCTATGTTTAATATTGCTTTGAAAATTAAGGACATTCATCTTCACTTGAAGTTTTTCCCATATGGGAAGCTGGTGTATTGTTTGTGTATGTTGTAGGTCCCCTCCAAACATTTTCCAACTTCTCTTTGATTTCTGGATTTTTAGAAATGATTTAATTATCGGAGAGAAAAGACTAGGTGTTATTTGGAAACGGGTAAATCTTACAAGGAATTAAGCTAGGTTCTACCAGGGAAACAAACATCTTTTTACTCAGAAGGAAAATACAAAGGCTTATCCAGATGACATTTGTCACAGAAAACAGGAAATTTTGAACACCTAAAGATTTTCTTTCAATTTGAAAATTTTGCATTGCTCCTGCCCTTCATTCAGCGGCCAAGATAATGAGCAGGACCTAGTATCAAAATTCAGGTCAGTTTCTTATTGAAAAGAAAAATAAAATATTATCTAATCTTGAAAACACAGTCTGCCTTTCTGGATTGTGAAACCAAAACCGACCAACTGACAGAAATAGAATCTCAAGAGACTTTACAGTCTCCCCTTGAATTCCTTTTGGTGATTAATACAGCCACATATATAATAATTGATGTCATGTTAAAAACTAGGGCTGTGAAATATGTAAATAAACTTAACTTTGATCTATAACGTTTCAGAAGTTAATGACAAACTCCTGCCGCAGATTGGTTTTGAAGGTCCTCTCAGTCTAGCAGGGACCCCTGAAATCTGCTTGTAGGGTGTAGACCCCCAGGAGTTTCCATTGCCTCTTAAAATATACTTAATTAATGCTGGTCCTTTCTACAAGTTACACTTAAGTCATTAGATGCAAGTACCAGAAAGGCTCATTACAATAGCACCATTTGTGAGAGGATTCCATTTCCGCAGATGCCACATGTACCTGAAAAGCTGAAAGGGAATTGTGGGAGTGAGCATGATCCATCAAACTAGATGAATTTGGCATCAGTTAACATCTCTTCTCCCACACTAGCATCTCTTGTTTGGTATGGCTTTCTTCTTCTGTCTTTGGTTTAGAACCTACACAACATCTGGGTCATTGTAGGTGTCACAGCTCCATAGAATGACTTACCTCATCCCTGACACACTGCCCTTGTAGAAAATAAATCCACTGGCCTGTATTTCCTGGCATCTTGTCTCCAACTTCCTTTTAATCAAGTGCTTTTACCTGCTTTGCTTTGGCCTCAGTGAAATACAAATTTCAAGAGGCCGTTGATTTAAGTAGATCATCTTTAATGTCAGTTGAAACTTTGAATCAAGTAGCCGCTGTGTATAAGGTTGGGGCTTGTGAAGGATGAACAAACAGTGCTGAAGAGGAGGAATTATGGAACCTGATTTATTTGTCACTTTTCTCTGCTATGTAGAGAATTAGTCAGTGAGGGGTCAACTCCAGAGTGTTACCAGGACTACCTCAGTAATGCCTTTCTCCAATCTTATTAAAGGTCGAACCTCTGCTGGCCAGACAGCTGTATTATTTTGCTCAACAAAACAGCGGACATTTCCCGAGGGGCTACGATTTACCTGAACACCTTAGCAGCCCTGAGGATTATCACAGATCTATCCGCCACTCCTCTATTCAAGAGTGAAAAACCCACCTGGTGGCGTCACCATGGGCAGAGAAGCCTTCCAACCACAAAAACCACTCAAGACCAGTGCTTTGGCTTCTTGTAAATATCTGACTGAGGCAAACAGCCGGTTGAACTCCCTCTTTTTCTTTTGAGGGACTTGGAAATTAGGGCTTCGGTTGGACTGTTGAGCAGAATCTCAGCAAGATTATCTCTGGGTGATGTCTAGGAAATGGACAGATGTGCTTCTCCCCCCAAAAGGACAATCTTCCATGTCGGCTGTCGCCTGCTGTCCACTGGTAACTGTGAAAATTGACCAAAGGATGTGTTTACATTTTCTCAAACGCTGTCTTTCATTTGCTGCGGGTTCCTGCTAGCCTGAAGACTGAGAACATCTGTGTTTCAGTATTGACCTCTTACTGATGAGAGTGCGCCAGGGCTATCCTTCTCTCAGGGATGTGAAATCTAAGTTAATCTGCCTACAAAAGAAAGGTTTGCTTACATGCAGGAGTCACTGCGTTGTTAGAAAAATGCTTGACTGAGGCTGGTATGTGGGGTGTCAAGGCCCTGAGTGAGCTCCCCTGCCCTCATTCATGCTGCCCCCCCACTTCAGTCTGTCCCCTTCGGTGCCCTCCCTGAAGCCTCTTAGTATATGTTTGCTATTTTCTTGAACAAGAGGCATTAGGGCTGCCTTGCACGTTCATTTCTGTCTGTCCTATAAATAAGTTGTCATTGGTTAAAATGACGGCTTTTAAATGAGACTTTTGTCTTCTTCATCTCTCCTATAAAATGTATGGCTAAAACTTCTGTCTTGAAGGAGGAAAAAAGATCAACAATCCAAATGCAAAAGATGTATTTTGAAGCGGTGACATTTCCCCTCTTATTCTGTGTGTTTTGTTTGGCGATGGGTTAGCTATCCATGACAACACTAAAGAGGAGGGGCCAGTGTTTTTCAAACTGGTGAACCCTGTTAGCAAAAGATGATGACAGGATTTCACAGATTGCATAACTGCAGACTCAGTGGACTGTTTTTGCTTATTTTGTATATTACTTGCTTCCTCATGCCAATAATGGGTGGATGGGGCCTTAAAATTACTGGGCTTCTTCCAAAGACATCTTTTTATAGAATCACGAAGATCTCCACTTGCTTAAGTAAACTTGGTTACTCGCTTTTCTCTTGTTTGTGTTGGAAAAGTGCAGATGTTTGGACAGTGGTGCCAGCATTTCATATTTTTGTCACCCTCCAAAATAATTGCTGTTATAGTTTCAGGCCCAGCAGAAAACTTACTTCTTCTCTAGTAAATGTCACTTTATTCTAATCTGTATTTTAGAATTCATTCAGCAAACTGAATTGCATGTTAGGCTAAGGCCTTTCTCCAATTTAGCAAACAACAAAACATAGGGATGTTACTCCCTTCAAATTAATTTTAAAAGGACTTTTTAGTGATAAAATAATGCTTAAAATTATAGCATTTATTTTATCACTAAAAAGTCCTTTTAAAATACATAGAAAGATACAAAGAAAAAACATTCTCCTATTTCCCTCCCCCTTCAACCCAAATCTTAGAAATTTCACTTTTCTTCCATTACTTTTTGCTTTGCTGTAAATATTATATGAACTTAAAACAACAACAACAACAACAACAAAACCTGATGGGATCCTCTTGCACCTACTTTTGTGAAGTATTATTTTAATCTGAAAATACAGATTTACCTCATTCTTTTTAAGAGGCGTTCTTAGAGAATCCCATCCCAATGCTGTCAGCTGTCAAAAGTATCTTGTGAGCCACTCAAATAGCGGGTTATATTTTGTGAACTGCAGTCAGTTATACATCTTATAGATGCAAAGTGTTATTGGGGTATATTATCCTAAGGGGAAAATGTTGATAGAATTAGGAGATGCTGTGATGCAGCAGGCACCCCGGTCCCTTTTCCTGTAGGTACCTAATCTCCCCCAGGCCTGCAGGTAGCTTCGCTGTGATGTCTGTCCCAGGGGGTTCATGTCTTCTCACTTCTCCAGAGAGATGCTTGAATTCAGTGGTAATTGTGAATTATTTTCTTCTTGCAGTATTAAGCAGCTTTGACACTGGAGTTAATGTTTTCTGGAAAAGTTTTGGTTTGAGACTGCCTCCCCCTTTCTCATCTTCACAGTATTGTCCGTTGACTTAATTTTGAGGAACCCAGAGTGTGCTCTTGTGAATGAACTCATGGTGAAGTACCAGAGTATGGATCTTGGATTCAGGCTCAGGATTTTGGAAAGGAATGGCTGCTTCATTCCTTGACTTGATGAAAGAAGAAGGGGAAGCTAGCTTTAGTTTGTTCTGTGTGGAAGATGGTGTGGAATGGTTTAGAAATTTGTTTTGCTAAAAAGCCTTGGATTGCAGGTGGGGCAGGGGTGGGGAATGCATAAGCCTTATGGGGCTGTGTGCTTGACTGATCCATGTTCTTGGGATTTAGTAAAGCCCAGTCAAAAATGTATGCTTTCTGGAACACTATAGGGAATCAGAATGACCAACTTAAAATCACAATCTTAGAAACCTCTCATCCTCAGACAAAATGAAATCTGGTCAGTCACTCTGGAGAACTTGGCAAAATGATTATTTTGCTAGAAAGTTCCATTAAAACAGGGAATGTTTTCAGTCCCGCAGCAGAACGAGAGGCACCTAAGCACACATATACATGGGTTTATGGTTCGAGAAAGGTGTGCTTGGAGCAAAGATGGGAACAAGATTTTCATCCCATGTCCTTGCCCAAACGCCAGTATTTTAACAATTCTTTCTGAAGGTTGGTGACAGATTGAGCAGTAGGGGATCAGAAATCTTAAGAAAAGTTCAAGTTCCTGCATTGGCTGCACCAGAGAAGGTTGAATTTTGGGGAGGGTGGGAGGTGGGGGGGGACACATCTTACCATGTAGGAAAAATCCAAACAGTTCAAAGCCTCTCAACTCCTTTCATTCCTTTTTAATCACCTTTCTCCCTGCTTTCTGTAATGAAGGCTTTTCTGATGATTTTGAAGTGTTTTTAAGATCTATATTTCTATGATATAGTCTGTAGCTGAATCATGTCTCATTAAACATTGTGGTGGGACTGTTTTATTGGTGGGTGATACTAGAACTGACTTTTTCACAAAAAGATGTCAAATGTCATCTCCGTGACGGCTCTGCTTCCCCCAGAAACACATCAGAGCATCCCAAGGACAATGCCATGGTCACAGCTTTTAGGGAGACTTGCCCTGAAGTAGGTGAAATGGAAGAGAAAATAGACATGGAAGAGAGAAGAGAGGCCAACAGACCAGCCCTCCTCAGGAACAAAAAAGACAAAATATTCTTCCTGGGACTCTGAGATGGGGGACTTTGCTGTCCAGGGGTCAAGCCTCCACCCCCTAGATGACTGGGAACCAAACAACTTTGATTCACTGCTCCATTGGTTCCTCCTGAGTCTCCCCAGCCAGGGTGTCTCAAGAACAAGATGGGACATCTGTGAACTTTGTACATAATCGTGAATTTTTATGTAAATGGCTTTTTTAGACATATTGACATTTGTGATCATCTCATCTTTTAATGGATAAATAAAGACTTTTTTTGGGGAAGTGTCCTGTTCCAAGCGGTGTGTCATTAAATGCTCGTCTACACTACTTGTTAAATACTTCCTCCTCGTGTTGGTTCTTTCCGCAAGCTTGCTTGCTTCCTTCCTGGTTGTCATTACATGTCCCTGAAATCAGATCTCAGAGTGTTTAGCTAGTTGAAGGAAAAAAAAGCAAAATAAAACTGCAAAACTTGCCCCAATGTAGGGCTAATGCCTCCTGGACACAGAAACAAGATCAAGACACCGTTCCCCTCACCCTTCACCTCTATTTTATAAGCTCTAGTAAACCCACAAACTTTGAATGTTTTCTTTCATATTCACGGTTGTTCTGATTTGGCCATGTTGTTGCAGGGGAGATTAACTGGTACTCTGAATGAGAAATTTCATGAACTCTGTGGAAGAAGCACAGGGAGAGACAGGGTTCTCTGCAGCCTTTGGGATCCTTCAGTCTACTGTCAACCCACCTCTCTGCACCAGTGAGGGCTCCTCCTTCCTCGGTTGTCCCATGTCTCCATTGCTTTGGTTCTGTCAATAGCAGCAGCTCTTTGAGTGACCATATTTCCTTTGATGTAATTTCATAATAATAACACGGATGAGAAAAATACAATCCTAGGCCAAATTGAACTGAACAACTTTATTCAAGGACTTGGTTTTGTTAGATGTGTTTTGCTTAAAGTCACAGTTTCTAAGAGGCCACAGACCATGTTAAATGAGGACTCAGCACTCGCTAGCAGTGTCACTGTGCCTGGTGGTGGTAGGACTCTTGCTGCTGAAAATGGTGTGAAGCTGTAAGAAGCGTTTGTAGTTTGTACAAGGAGTCCTGGAAGACTAGATGAGGCTAATTTTGAAACTGCTAAATGGAGACAAATTAGAAATGAATGAGAACCCAAACTATTATACTGCTTTTGGGAGCTACCTCTGCCCAGCAGGTCTGGATGGACTTGAGTCAGTGTTCATACTCAAGCTTATCTCAAGTGACATACCAACTACTTATTCTGAGTTCCCAGGGGATATCGAGCCCTTGAGCATGTTCTTGGGTAATTTTACAGCTCTCTTGGGTGGCATGTTCATAAATATTTTGTTTTTAATTGGTATTTTAATTTGGGGGGTGTTACATTTTTGCTCTTCCATGTGTGCATGCTCCACTCACCCTCCACCAAACCACCTGAGTTCAACCTCATCTGCCTCCCTCACCTACCCCCTCCTCCCTCCACTCTAATAAGTTTTTTTTATATATATACCGAGCAAGTCTGACACTATTAGACATCATTTTCAAAAAGCAGGTATCACCTTGACAGATACTTTTTTTAAATTTAGTCTAATATTAGTACATTTATTGATGCTTTTTTTTACCCCAATTCATTTATTCATTCTTGAGTAGTGGCTACATGAGGAATGGAAAACTTGAGAGTATGGTAGACATAATTTTAAAGAAAGCTTTGAAGTCAACCAGCTTTTCTATTACACATCATTTCTTTTATTTATCTAAAAAAATTTTTCCCATTTTTTTTTCTGACTTATTTTCTTTCCTTTGTATTCTGTTAAGTACCAGTTCATTTCCTAATTCAGGCCACAAAAGTTAATTTAGTACTTGTTGACTTTAATCTGCTTGCTAATTTGCAACTCAAAGCTTTTAATATTTTATTGCTTTTTATTTTGATTCAAGGATTAATATTCTTCTAGAAATTATAAGTTAATATTACAAGTTAATGTTCTCAAAAATTATAATCTGATTTATTATATCTTCTAGTAGGAAACAAAATTGAAGCTATACATTTTAATACTGAGAGAAAAAATCATTGTCATCTTGTACTGTTTTGTTTTTTTTTAACTTATTTGTTTGTATATGTGTTTCACATCTTTGTATTCCCCAGGAATCACCCACCACCTTCCCTCCATGACAACTCCCTCTCATCTCTCCCCCTTCCCCACCCCCAAGTTGCATTCTTTAGTTTGGTGGTTAGCTTGTTTGGACTTTTCCTCCTGGTCTTTTGCTTGTTTTTTCCTCTTACCCATATCTTAGTGAAACCATTTGGTTTCTGTCTTTTTCTTTCTGACTGGTTTCTGCTAATAGGATTTCTTCTAGGTACATCCATGCTATCATAAATTTGTCAAATTTGTCATTTTTAATTGATGAGTAATATTCCATTGTGTACATATACCACATCACATCTTTTTCATCCATTCATCTGTCTTGGGGCATTTGAGTTGTTTCCATGTCCTTGCAATTATAAATAGTGCTGCAATAAACATTTGAGTACAGGTGTCCCTTTGTATAAGCATTGAGGTCTCCTTTGGAAAGATTCCCAAAAGAGCCATTGCTGGGTCAATGATAGTTTCGTTTTTATTAGTTTGAGGGTCCTTCACATTGCTTTCCATAGTGGCTGGACCAGTTTACATTCCCACCATCAGTGTAAGAGTGTTGCTTTCTCTCCCCATCCAAATTGGCACTTGTTATTGCCCATTATTTTGATGTAGTTCAATCTTACTGGTGTAAGGTGGTATCTCATTGTGGTTTTGATTTGCATTTCCCCTATTGCTATGTTGATCATTTTTTTCATGTGCCTGTTGACCATTTGTATTTTCTCTTTGGAGATGTGTCTTTTTAGTTCTTCTCCCTGTTTTTTGACTGGGCTTCTTGTTTTGTCTTTGCTAAATTGTGTGAGTTCCTTGTGGATCTGTGTTATCAAACCCTTATCACTTTTGTGGAGGGCAAAAATTTTCTCCCATTCAGTTGGGTTTCTTTTTGTTTTGTCTGTTGTCTCTTTTGCTGTAGAGAATCTTTTTAGTTTGATGTAGTCCCAGCTGTTTATGTTTTCCTTCATATTTTTGCCATCTGTAGATATGTCAAGAAATGGATCTCTGAAGTGTAATTCATGGAAGATTTTCCCAAGTTTTCCTCTATGTATTTTATGGTTTCAGGCCTTAGATCCAACCAAGTCTTATCCATTTTGAGATGGTTTTTGTACAAGGTGTGAGGGAGTTATCTTCGTTTATTTTTTTTGCATGTCCTGATCCATTTTTCCCAGCACCACTTGTTGAAGAGGCTGTCCTTGTTCCAATGTAAGTTTTTCACTCTTTTGTCAAAGATTAATTGACTATATATTTGTGGCTTTATTTCAGGGCACTCAATTCTGTTCCATTGGTCTCACTGTCTTGGTTTTGTATCAGTACCAAAAATGTGAAACATATATAAACAAATAAAAAATTTTTAAATGACAGATACTTTCTTATCCAGTGTGCCAGCAATGCTTATCAGTGTCAAAAATACCAAGTTCTGCATCAACTCTCTGGATGTAGAATTCATTTCATTGGTTCCCTCCAACAGACTATTCATTCACTGACACAGGTAGAGAGAGGCTTCTCAATGCAGTGTGGTGTGGGTACCTGGAAGTCAGGTACTCCTGACTGCTTCTACCAGGCTGACAGCATGTAGGCAAGTAGCTGATCTAAGTGATTCCCTCAAAGGCAGAGATCTTGTTCATTGTTGTCAGCAAAGCACCCCTCTACCCCCATCCCAAATACTCTAGGACAATCTATTGTAAAGTTCATTTTATCCTAGTCTTTGAGCAAATGACACAAACTTTGGCATCTGTGGATATTTGTTTACCTCAAAAGCTGCTGCTGCTTCTTCAGTCAATTGCAACTCTCAGTGTTGCCTTCTTCATAGACTTGGACTTGACAGTATCTTTAAAAGAGCTTCATCCCAGCCAATGTGACAGCCTTTGCCTCTCATTTCCTCTCCTGGGCCAGGTTCCCATGACACTCTATCTGGAGGAGAACCAGCAATGCATCTGATACCACTTCCTTTGTTCCTTGCCAATCTCTGTCTGAGTACACTCTCTAGCACTGTGAAACTATTGCTATACCCCAAGTCTCTCTCCTCTCACTCCTAAAAGATTTGTCCTGATGCCACATGGCCTGATGCCTATCTGGCCAAGCACCTCTCTCCCCAGAGTCTGAGTTATGACGTCTTGTCTTTCTGGAAGCATTTCTTCATCTCCATGGCTAGGTCATGAGATTTTTCTTATTTGTACCTTTTGTTTAGATCAGTGAGGGTTAGTGGCTTTGAATTATTGACTTACCCTGCAGTCAGTCTCCTGTGCTGACTTCCAGGAAGAAGAGAGCCTATCCCACCTCCCTGCTCCTGGCTTGTGTCTCCCAAAGATACTGGTTGACAACTAAGCGAACAATGCAAGACTCAAAGAAACTGAGAATTTAAGAAAGGTCATCTCCCTTTCTAGCCTCCCACCTGAGCTAGGAAAACATGCTTGGAGTTGAGAAAAGAAGAAAGAGTTTGAGAAGAAATGAATATACAGACCTTAGTCAGTCCCCATGAAGGAGAAAAATCTACCCTCAGGAGAGAGTTTTGGGGGTGGGGGGCTGTGAACTGAGAAGAGGTTACTCAAGGAAACACAGGCCAGACAGAGGCAGGAAGGGGAAAAGATAGAGGGGGGCAGGTCCCTTGTGACTGAGTGGTGGATGTCTTGGGCTGTGTCTGAGTTAGAGACTACTGAGAACAGACTCCTTTCTAGCTCTCTTTTTTATCCTGCACCTGGGCATTACAGAGGCAGATCCAGGTTGAGTGCCCACTCAGGGAAATTGGAGCAATCCAGAATGAAACAAAGTCATTCTGCTAACCCCACAGGATAAGAGTCAAATGAAACATAGGTCATGAAGGAAAGTGTGACTTGTATTTCTTAAAAACTTGAGTGGAGGACTTAAAGAGGCACCTGCCATTTTTGTGGTGTAAGAATGGCTACTTGCCATTCTACAATGCTTGCTTATCGATTCTGCTGCTCTAATATCAATTCCATGAAGAAGGAACTGGGGCCCAGGAGCATAGCTTGACCCCTGAAGGCATCAAAAATGAGAATTCAGACGTATCTAGTTGGTCTCCCATTGTCTGCCAGAGTCATAGCTGACCGACAACCCGGGTAGAGAATGGAATGTTCAGGGAAAAAGTATAAGCATGTGGCATGGAATAGCTTAGGACATAGGAAATGTGTTTAATTGGTTAAATGAAAAGAAAGCAACTTTCAAACCAAGGTGTTGAGATTTCCTACGTGTGTGGAATTCACGTCTAACGTTTAAAAAGAGCATTATCAAAAGTAATGTTTCTAATGGCAGAATGATGGGGATTTTTGCCAGTGTTTTCCACTTACTGATATTTTCAATTCAATGATTTATTTTTAATTGATTTTATATTTTTTTCTTACATTGTTGTATACTCTAAAGTTCTCCCACCACCATGTCACCTGTGAACCATAATCAAGATCTCCTATGCTATTCCCTTTTCTGAGTATGTCCTCCCTCCCTCCCCACCCCTTGCTGTGTGCTTTCATTCTGTTATCAGTTACACCCATAATGGTGGACACCAGGGCCTAAAGAGCAGGGGTGTGCACATGTATAAGTTTGCAAACCTGAGCCTAGAAGCAGGGACAAAAGCAGGGGTAGCACAGCCTCCCTTCTTCTAGCACTACTATGACTAAGTGGAGCAGTGCCACTACAGAAGAGTGGAGAGAGAACCCAGAGGAAGAAAGGAAAGATTCATGGAGGGCTGGGGGGCTTGCCCACTTCCCAGCACTCCTGCCTGGCCTGTGCCAGCCTCATTGCCTGGTCATGCCTGTGTACCTGGTTCCCTGCGAGAACATTAAAGCCTATAAAAAAAATTTTTTTTAAAGAATGATGGGACTTTTTAATATTCTCCTGTACTTTTCTATATTTTCCAAAATTTTCCCCATGACACATTTTGTTTCCAGAAAGGTGGATACAAAGCACAAGGTGCAAGCCTGCTACACCGGCGTGTCCCTTTAAGAGGGTGTGCATGTGTGTGCACGTGTTTGTATGTGGTTTCCTTTCTTAGGTAGCTGCGCAGGGTCCCCAGTAGACTGGCTGCCCTGTTTGTTTTACAGGGTATATGGTTCCCAGGCCTCTTGACAAGGGAAACTCCCTTTCTTCCCTGCCTCTCAGTTGAGGCCCAGCTCCCTCCGTGCTACCTCCCCTTCGAAGCACCCCCCCACACACACACACACATGCCCTTCTGTTCCCAGTCACCTTTTCTGTCAGAGAAATGCTCTGTCTACTGAGCTATTACTACACTGGACTGAGCCCTCTCCTGACCTCTGGGTCCTCACCCTCTCTGAGCCCCCACCCTCTCTGGGTGATCCCCCACCCTGTTCCCAACATCATTGTCACTGCTCCTCCAGGCTCACACTCTGTTTTTGACTGCTCTGTCTATCTTCCTGTGAAGGCAGCACTTTGGGTGCTTGAAAACAGGGAAGAAGAGCACTGTTAAGCTTTAATTGTGGCAAATACCCCGAAGGTCAACTGTGCCATATTCAGGTGCACACGTCTGTGCTTAGCACTCGAACCCAGAGCCTGTAGCTGTCAGCATGTCATCTCCAGAATGCTTCTTATCTTGCAAAACTGAAACTCTGTCCCCACTGCACTCTCCCCTCCACACAGAACTGGGAACCTCCATTCTGCTCTTTATCTGTGAGGCTCACTCTCCAGGGACATGATGTCTGAAAGGTCAGTCTTTTGGGTCTGACTTCACTCCCCCAGTCTCAGGCCCCCCAGGGTCACCCATGTCAGAATCCCCTTCTTTCGCAAGGTGGAGCCTGTCCCAGGGCGCACAGGAGCACCTGAGCTGCTCCAGGCCTTGACTCTGGTGCACAACACCATGTGAACCTGGGCGTGTTACATCTTTCAGAGATCCTGCTTTCAGTTCCTTTGGATATATGTGAATTTGTTAAATCATATGGTAAATCTGTTTCCCATCTGAGGTCCCTTTCCTATTGTTGACAACAGCAGCCACACATTTAACTCTACCACCAATAATGCCCAGGCTTCCGGTTTTGCCATATGCTCCGCCGTATTTGTTTTCTGAAAAGATTTTGAAAATGTATTCATTCAATAAACATCAGAATAGCCACCAAGTTCCAGGCCTTCTGCTGGTTTCCAGGGAGGAACAGACTTGATGGGATGAGATCCTACCCAGAGAAGACCACACCATATAGGAGGCAGCAGGGACTAGGGAGTGGGGTGTGGGCAGGGGCTTCTGCTCATCAAGAGAGATGTGTCTGGGGACCCCAGAGATCAGTTATTTTCAGTCCCCATTTTTGTTTTTTTAATTATATAAAATTTGTTCACATCGTATTTCTCTCTTTTTTGGGGGGGGCAGGTGTTTGTCCCCCCTCCCCTTACCCTTGTCCCCCACTCTGGTCGCTCCATCTCCTCTCTCAGTGCCAGTTATTGGTCAATTTTTAGCCCATTGAATTCCTTTTCTTTTCTGAAGTAATATCCTTTTCCCAGGTGAAGACATGTTTTCCTTAAGCTGCAGAAACCGAGGCTCAGGAAACTGGTGTAGAAACACAACTATGGAAGAAGCCCGGATTCCCAGCCAGATGCTTCTGATTTCAGGACTTTGCCTCTTACTTCTTCTGACCAAGTTGTGTCCGGAGAGGTAACCACACTTCCAACACCCATGCCAAGAGAAACCCTCACCCCACCACCTTTGAACCCACCTTTGAACCCTCACCCCACCACCTTTGAACCCAGAATTTCTAGTATGTTGGGTCTCTGTTCACCAAAGAGGTATCCCACAGATGGGTGCCCAACCCTTCAGATGGGGAAAGGGATCAGAAGCTAGGGACTAACAAAACTTCCAAAGAGAGAGAAGAACCAAGGGTTGGGGGTTGTACCTAAAGATCTGCTTACCCCTCTGGGAGAGTTAGCTTTTGTTGGGTGGAAGTATTCTGATACTTCAGTTCAGGTGATCCTTAAAGCTACCCCAGGAGACAAGCCTTGTATTTTCCAACTTAAAGATGAGGAAACTGAGGGCTGTGGAAATTAGTCCCTTCTTAAGGTGGCCAGGTTAGCAGGGGTCAGGAAGAAGCCCACCTCTAGCTCATCCTACATTAGATGTTCCACCCTCCTGTTGTGAAACTCATGGTGCTTTAGTTTCTTTGGTGATAGGGGATCCTATCTCACAGGGTTGATGTCAGGATTGTCAGGATTCCCAGGGAAAGTCCTGAGGTCATAGTTAGTGCTACGGAAATACTGACTGTTATTATCATCAGCTGGGTGTTTAGTGGCCTCCCTTTGAGGTTAAGGAAACACCTTATTTCAGCATTCCCTAAATTTCCTAAATATGAATATATATATGTATGTATATGTATATATATATGTATATGTATATATATACATAGTGCCTTTAAAATTCTGTTTATGGTTCTTTAGATATTTAGATAGGTTATTTAAATAGTACCAAATTAAAATTTGTGATCACATATATTATTTATTCAATATGATTATCTACTTAAAATGCGATTTCCTAGTTAGGTTATAAAGTTTTGATATTTTCTTAAACTCTCTCCAGTTTTCAACTTTAAATGTCTACATTAGCCTCTCAGTAAACAAAGAAAGTTGATAAAAATGCAAAACTTATGTGCCTCTATAAATCTACTTTCCAATGTCCATTTAAACAAATAATAATGGTTGAAATAACAGTGTTACCACTGCCCCCTAGAAAGCATTCTGCTTACTGCCAATGAGGCACAGACCCCTTGAAGAGACACCCAGTCCCTCTGTCTCCCTGTCCCCTCCAGGACTGAGCATAGCATTTAGAGAATAAATGGAAAAATTAGTAATGAACTTCTCAATTGTTGGCTTCATGGGAGATATTTTCCACTTTTTTACCTCTAACTTTATCAGTAATATAATAAAATTTTCATACTGTTAAGAAGTCGATATGTTTTAAGATGAAGTCTTTTGAGAAGGGAGAAGGGTTAAATTTGCAAAAATAAAGTCCTGAAGAGAACTCCCCCACCCCAATAACCAAACCCTTGGTCCCCCTGGAATACCTACTCTGCCTCCCACCTCCCTTGTTGTCCCTTCACTGACAAGTCAGCTTATATAAATTAAAAGCTTCTAATGTTTTCTCCTTAGGAAACATATACCTCCCCAGTAATAAATCTCAAGCAATTAAGCAAATTCTTTGATACCCAGTGACTGGTTCCCTTGCTATCATCCAGTCTTGCTAAGAGGTGGGCAGAGATGAATCAACTCACAGCTTCTCCAACATGCCTTCCTTCCCAAAAAAGGACGTACAAGAAGAGCCCTCTGCCAGCCTCCTAGCCCACTGACATGTTTTATCCATGTTACTCAGACACTGACTCTTCTCTGTAAATGATTACATGCTAGAGCCTTTTCCTGGCAAAAAGACCAAGAAATGCAAACATCAATGCTGAGACATTGAATTAAGAGGCTTGCAAACATTTTAGTCATTCCTGTTTCCTTGGGTTCTGCTCACCACAGTGTGATTTTGTTATCACTTCACCCCAACCCAGGCCACTCCTGGTTCTGGTAATGCTGAAAAGTGTGCTGCCTTTCACTATACTCAGAATTAGCAATGAGGCCAAAATTCCGTTTTCTGACACTTAACTCCAGTCATCATAGACAGTGTTAAAGGTAAAAAAAAAAAAAAAAAAAAAAGAAGTTGGGGTTTAGCTTAATGCTTTTTTTAATCATCTATTTTTGAAGAAAGGAGTCAGAGTGGCCTTCATCTGTGTGCACTTGGCTGGGCGTACTGGGGAGTGGGGACTGGGGAGGATGTGACTAGGACAGGGCTTCAGTCCTTTCTTCTATCTCTGCTGGGGTAAGCAACTGACTGCCTGGGGGCCATCTGTCCGAAGGACAAACTCCAGCTCACCTCTGCCTGTACCCATTACCAACATGGACTGATGGAGGAGAAAACTTCTTAGGAGAACTCTTTCCTACCTGAAGCCTAAAAGGAATGAGGGGGACACTTGACTGAAAGTTTATGTTGATCTCAGATTCTAAAGTGTGAAAGAGGACATAAAAAACTTATCCTACTTTCTATTTCCAGGTGCAGATTATCCTGTATGACCTAAGCAAGGAGAAGCAAATTGCCTGGAGCTAAGGCTGCTAGAAACTGAGGGGTGGGGTGGGGAATGGGGTTCCCCAGAGACGGGAGCACCTCTAGGAATTTCAGACTCCAGTTGTATGAAGCCAAGCTCTTCATCCTTCAGTTGTCCCCATCTTTTGCCCCAATCCACTTTTCAGTGAATAAAATTTAACCTCTTTGTTCTCCTGCCTGGTTCTCCAAACCTGTATAACTTCATTTCCTTTCTTACTTCAGAGACGAAGATTTGAGCTTATCTCTTACCTCTGTGCTAATCAATTAGAAAGTAAAGGTGATTTCTCAAATACTGGATGTGTCATCATCTGCCTGTGTCCACTTTGCAGACTCCATTACTGGTAACAGGAGAGAACTTGAGCAGAGACGGAGGACTTGTGCAGAGGGGAAGGATTTGGGAAGCAGACAGAGGACTTGGCCAGAAGGATATGACTTATGCACAGAGGGAGGAGTTGGGCAAAGGCTGAATACTTGGGCAGAGGCGGGAGGAATTGCGCAGAGAGGGAGGACTTGAGCAGCAGGGGAGGGCTTGGGCAGTTAATTTGCTGGTCACACTTTCCACACTTGCTGCTGTCCTCACACCAGGCCTAGACACAGGGAGTCCTCACACCTGTCCATTCTCCATTTCCAGATCCCCTGCTTCAGGCAGCCTGGGTTGTCACTGCAATTTGGGTGAAGGTGGCAGGTCACACAACATCCCTCTGAAAATGCAGAAAGAAAGCCCACCTGTTGGGCAGAGAGATGGAGAGCAGCCTGGTGGTACCTGAAACCATAAATGAGAATTGGATGGATTACAGAAGTTGCTGTCTGGAAGCAACTTCTACTAAGAGCCAAAGAGGAAGAGAAAGGACTGGCCATGGAGAGGCATGGAGGGCCGGGTTTGGGAAGGCGGCCCAGAGCCAACTGGTTCCCTCCTACCATTTTGCATGGCCACTTCTGAGGAGAGCCTGGCATTTACAAGCTGGAGAGAAGAGAGATGGTTAAGAACCTTGGGTCCCCCTGCCCACCAGCTCCTATGCCTGCATGCTTAGCCTTCCACCCAACAGTCCAGTAGCACTGGGGGTGCCTGTGAAGAGTGTGGCCGGTCAAAGTGAGACACTATGCATGTTATTTGCTCACATCCCAGGCACAGAGGCCCAGCCCAGGTTGCTGCTGGCACCAGAGAGAGCAGGCACCCACCTTTTATTCTTGGTAAGCCCAGCAAAAGTCCCCACTAGTCCAGAGTGATGAATAACTGCTTTGCAGCTACAAGGCCACAGTGACAGACGCAAAACCTTGGGTCAGGGGAAAACAGTCCTTAACTCATCTGACAATCAAACTCTTGGGGCTGCCCTGGGTCCCTGTGGCTCTTCATGTTTGAGGCACTGCTCCACCTTCCACCCCCCCACCCCTACCTCCTGGCAGGCACCAGGCCTTGCCGCTTGAGACCCAAGAGTCTCCATTTCCAGGGGCTTTTGGCTCTCCTCCTGCTGCTGCCACCTCTACTCCTGGTCCCTCCATAGTCTTGGGGTCAGCTCTCCTCTCACCGAGCTGAGCAGACTCTCAGGACAAGCTGGAGCAAAGGAGCCTCACAGGCCTGGAGCAGGAAGGGCCAATGGGAGCAAGAGGAGCAGGGTCTGAGTGGCAGGACTGCAGGACCCTGGGCAAAGATAGGCACGTAGCCCCACAGCTGACACAAGGTGAGGGAGAAGCTTTGGGGTAGATCATCTGCTTTCTCAGGTGCATTCTCGCGTGTCTCCTGGCTGCCTTCTCGCAGGAGGGAGGGACAGATGACTGCAAAGCGGGGTTTCCTGTGAGTCAGAGGCCTATGCTCGTTCTGCCATGGGAAAGGTCCTGGGTTTACTCTGGGCCTGAGGAGTGAGGGGATCAAAAGCTTCCCCCACAGCAACCCCTCTATCCCACCAGGGCACCTGCAGGACTGGCTCACCCTCTGACTGGCCTTAGACCTGGGGCCTGTCTGTGTTTGGAAATGGCTGTCCAAGACCACACGTCCCACAAGGGTCACACAGTCTCAAAACAGGCATCATGTCCTGATTGTTTGATAGCACCTTTCTGTTAACTGCTCTGGGATAATATACCTGCCTGGATCCACTTGGTAGAAACGCCACCTCACCACGGGTGCTGGGACACATTCCCCACTCTGCCCTGGTGGCATCAGCTAGTAAGTTGAGGCTGACCTTGGTGGGAGTGTTTACACCACAAGACTTCATAAACACAACAAATCAAGGCTTTCCCTCTGCCCTCGCTTCCCTCCACACACCCACACACAGCACCCACCCCCCCAACACACACAATTCCAGTGCACCAGAAACTGGGTGGAGCTGGGTTTGCACTTTTATTCCCACTTCCACTTTTTGCCACCTTGTTGGGGAGGAATCTGGCAGGAAGAGGAAGGCAAGCAGAAATGAAGAGGAGCAGGGTAGCCCTTTCCCGGCAGGGCACAGCTGGTAGGAGGTGGGGAAGCCTTTGTCACCAGAGCGTCCCAGCCCTTTGTTTCCAGGGCGTAAGGGGAGCACTCTGAGCACCCAGACCTGCAGTCTGGACCCCAGGTTCTGATCTCAGACCTGGCTTCCTCTCCCAAGCCTGGCTCCTTCTGTGCAACCATTGAGGCCACGCTGGCTGGGTGGCTGTGTCTCTGGCTTCCATCCTCTCCCCACAGGCATCACAGCAGCCAAGGGTGTCATGAGTCAGGCCCCTCTTCCTCCTGCAGCACCCCTGCATGTGCATCCTGGAACACCCCTCATTTGCCTCTTGAGGGGGCAGCCCAAGCCACTCTGCCTGGGGGAAGAAGAGGGGAAACCCACAGAGCAGTCCCGTGGTCCATGCCACAGGGCTACTGAGCTCCCTCCTGCCTATAACCATCTACCCAACCAGCCCAGAAAGGGGGTGCGGAGGCCTGGCAGAGGGGCTGCATGGTCTGAGAGGTCCTCTGACTCCAGGGTCATCTTTAGATTTCTTTTAGCCTGTGGGCAACTGTTGGGTCTCAGTGACAACAAATGACACATTTTGGAGGACCACTGGCCTTGGGATATCTGTGGGCACACCTCTTGCAGGGGACACCCAGAGGACCTGGAGAATGCCCTGCACATCCGCCTTCCTGCTCTATAAAATGGGGTGCCCCCTCACCTCTGTCCATCCTCATTCCAGCATTGTTCTCCGGTGCCTTTGTATCTATTTCAGTATGTCATCTTTTAATTCTCTTTCTATGTGTGCCTCTATGTGGGCTTGAGAAAATCCCTGGATGCTATATGGAAGGTACAGAAAATAAGATGCCCAGTTGAGGAACATGGGGGACATGGACCATCAAAAATAACGGTTGTCCCAGACTTTGATCTCAGACTCTGGGAGAAGCCCCGTGGTCTTGCAATGGGAAGGGTAGGTTGTCTGCACCAACCAGCTCCTATTCACTCTTCCTGATCCTGTTCCCACAGAGCTGGACATCCAGCTGGATTCTGGAGCTGTTAGCTGCATCTCAGAGAACAGCAAGGCACTATCACTTGGCTCATCTTGGACGCCATCATTCTATCACAGTGGCCAAAACCAGGGCCTGCTGGAAGATATATCTGGAATCATATGGAAAAATGTGTGGTGATGGGTGGACCTTGGGGTCCACAGCTTTCTCCTGATGATGTAATTCTCTTCACTTACACATCTTAAATCCCACTGCATATCTGCACAGCTGCATACCATTAATACTTATCCCAATATCTTGCCTAATTACCACACATGATAGGGCTTGCCTGTAAAAATGCAAAGGAGAGATAGCATCCTATCTTTAGACAGATGTTATCTCTAAATTACAGGGAAGTGAGGTGCTGAGGTCCTCTGTTGATGAAATTAACCACAGAAAGAAATAAAGAGAAGAGGAACAACATCTTACAAATTGCTAAGATTCATGTGCCCACAAGTGTCTCCAAATAAATGAACAGCAGGGATCCTGGGTCCTTAGGGCCTTAAGGGAATGGTAAGTTTGGGCTATTTTTCTTTGCATCCTCAGAAAACAGTCTCTATGAGATGGTTCTGTAGCCAAGCCCAAAATCCCCAGGGTGACTGGATATGTTTTAGACAGGGTGGTGCAAAATTTGGTGTTGGGAGAGTATTTACCATCACCCATGCTAGCCACACCTTCTGCTTTTCTAAACAAGGAAAAGGAGGCACAGGACAGAGGCCTGATGGGGTGGAAACCAGGGTTCACACCAGGCTTCCAGCTGCCCCATCACTTTCTCCCTGACACAGAAAGAAATTCTCAGCTCTAGTGACCCTAGTGACCAGAGCTGTGCCGCAAAAACTCAGGGGTGATTTGCTCACTGGAACGGGGCACACACTGCACATGTGAATTCCTGAGATCATTTTATATCTGCCAACTAGTTATATCAAAAAGGATGAAGGATTATTATACAGCCATCAAAAATACAAGCTCATGTCATTTGTGGCAATATGGATGGAGTTAGAAGGAACTATGCTAGTGGAAATTAGCCAAAAAAGAAATACTAGATGGTCTCACTTATATGTGGGATATAGGGAAAACAAACAAAAAGACAAGAAAAAGTCGCAATTCACAAGCTGATAACTGAACTGAAGCTCACAGCAAAGAAGGGGGAGGAAGGGAGGGGAAATTCAGTGTAGGGATGAGCACAAGTGAATAGGATAACGGTTCACCCATGACATAGTGGTGGGAGAAATTCAGGGAACACAATAATGTGAGAAAATATATATAATCAATCAAAAAAAATTAAGGAGAACCAGGTAGAATTGGATGTACCATTTAGTTCCTGGACTAAATGACAGCATGAAACAGATCCAGTCATGGGGGGGGGGGATAAAAACATGTCAAGTTGGAGGATAAAGAAGGATTAAGTCTGGGAAAATAAGTCAAAGAAGCAAGGAAAGGAGGAGGCTATCAGAGAAAGATGTGCAAAGAACATCGCTGAGTCAACCACCAGTCCCACCCTGCCCTGCCCACCATGACTCACCCGATGTCTGATATCACTGTGCATGCAAATGGAGGAGCTATTGAGATCTGGCTCTGGGTCTGTCCCTAAGGACCGTGGATGCCCTGCTGGGACCCGTGAACAGCAGACACCCAGTTAAGCCCAATTGCTCTCCTGGGGTAAGGTGGGTACCAAGAGATGGTTCTTTTCTCCATGTTGGGTGGTGCCATTACCTAAGAGAGCCTGGGAACACATTCTGCTCCCATGGGCACTGAAGCCTTGACCTCTGGGCACCAGGGACAGATCAGAGTAACTGTCCAGGGGTGGGGGATTTCTGCCCAGATGAACCTGGTTGATTCCAGGTTAGTACTCACTGTTCCATTGTCTCCGTATTAACCTTCTTACCTTTGTGCATTACAAAAAAAGCTAAAGTAGACTTGACTCTGTGTACAGTGGCCCTCACGGTCCTTTTCCGAAGAAGCTTTCCTCATAAGTTGTAATTCTTATGCTGGAGTCACACAACTCTCATCCCACAGAGGGCAGTGTCATGAAGCTTTGGCATTTATGCCCCATGGAAGCGATGCAAAAGGACAGGGAGTTCTGGTGTACTGGTTCACTTAATTCATTTTTGCAGCCATGATCAAATTCATTAGCTTCGTCAAACCACACCCTCAACCTCACAGGAATAGGCACTGCTTTGGAAAGAGACCTGTCGTTCAGGGTGACATTGATACCCTAGTCACCTCACAGTAGAAGGAGGCAGGCCAGGTTTGCCAAACCAGTGGGCAGACCCAGCTCTGTGGAAAACAGACACTGCAAGACACACTTTCAAAGAGTTGACTCTTTAAAATGGTGGCACTCTCCATGTTCTGGTGTTCTCCAGAAATGTTCCATCTTCACTCAGCTTCTAGAGCTATGTTGTGGGTAAATAACTACACAAGCTATAAGTTAACAAAAGCATTCACAAGAATTATGCACACCAGCATTACGACAGTGGCTACATCTTTTAGATACTAAGGGTGAGTAGGTAGATGGTATCTGTCATGTTGATCTCTGTATGTTCGAAATATTTCATGAGAATCGAGGCCTCACCAGAGAAGATATGTGGATGAGAAATGAGCAGATGGGAAGAATTCCCAGCATCCACTCATCTGTTCTCTGTGCTGTTAGGTGTTTTTTTTTTTCTTTTCAGAACGTCATAGTTGTGGAAAAGTTCTGAATCTGGCTTCTTTCACTTAAAAAATGTTAACTCATGTTTATATATAGATGCATTTTCATTTTTCTTGGTTAATAAGTAGTTAAGTAACTACTAGTGACTTTGGTCATATAGAAGAGTTACATGGTCACCAGTAAAAGGAAATTTCAAACACTATAAGTTCTATGCACACCTATTCAAAAGATAAAATAAGGAAGAAAGAAAACCTGACAATAACAAGTGTTGACAAGGATGTGGAGTAATCAAAAGTCTGAGGTGTTGCTGATAAGAAGGAAAAATGCTACAACAGTGGGGAAAAGTTTGGCAGCATCTCATAAGGTTACACATACTCTTACATATGATCAAATGTCACTAGTAGGTATTTGACCAAGAAAAATGAAAATGCATCTTTGCATAAACATGAATTCATCTTAAACGCATTTTTCAGTGAAAGAAGCCAAATTCAATAGTTTTTCACAGAAATGACATGCTGAAAAAGGAAAAACAAAACTACCAGCACAGAGAACAGATGGATGCATACTGGGGGTGAGGATGGGGACCAGTCTGGGGGAGCAAGGGACTGTGGTGGTGGTGTACATTTGTCAAAACTCACACAAGTGTATTCCAAAAAGAGTGATTCTTACTGCATGTAAAAATGTGTAGCTATTTCTGGTGGCATCAGAGCTCAGAAAAACATTTCCTCTTTGGAAGAATATCATGGGATTCTATTTTCCTAAAAGATAACATCCCTAAAAGAAACAAAACTCAATGTACAAAAGGAAAACAAAGGAGAAGAAAGAAGCTGACAACGCTGACAATTTTGATTGAGTTCCCAACATTTCAGGGTCAAGAAAGGATCAGCTAAGAGAATCAGCAAGCTTCCAGACAAGCCACGGCCAGACCCTGTGCAACGTCTCAGAAGGTTAAGCTGGACAGTACTCTGAGACCAACCATTAATTTGCGTGTTTCTCCATGGATGTGGAAGCCAAGACCACATTTGATTAGCAATGATTTGGCCTGGAATGCCTTCTCTTTAGGGGTTGTTGGGCGGAGGAGGAAGGAGGGAGGAAATTGGACGGCAGGGGGCAGGTCCCCCAGGCCATGCCTATAGCACTGTTTCTCTCCCCATAGCATTTCTGTAACTAGCGAGTTCCAAAGTGCCAGGCCTGAGGAAGTCTTCAGCAGCCCACTTTAACCCAAGTGAAAGAAACTCTAAATTCCCCCATTCACTCCTTTTTTAGCCCAACTATGGGCTCCCCAAGAACTTTTGGGAACACTGAGTAGGTGGCTGGAAGTGACATTGGGTGCCTGGCACTTGGCTTCTTTACCTCTCCTCTTTACTCTCTCCTCTTTTGCTCAACCTGGAGCTGCTGCTGAGAGTGGTGTGTGCCCACTCATGCACCAGCCCCAGAGACCAGCAGGTGACTTGGGATGTCACTGAGGGTACAAAAAGGATCAGAGCAGGTTAGGCAGCCCAGTGACCTCTGGTTTTGCCCCTCAAAGGCTGGGGGAAAGTTCCAGAGTCAGAAATAACGCCACCATTTGGGGGAGAGGTCACACACCCTGAGTGGATTATTTGCACTCACTCAGTCACACACACTCAGCTGTAAAGTGAGAATTGTCTAAATTGTCCATCCTGCCTAATGCTTTCTAGACAAAGTCTGGACAGTTCCCTCCAGTTGGTGAGAACACGTCAGGATCCTCTGTTCATGGTGCCGAATCAGTTCTTGGCACCAGACAGGGCTGTGAGACCCTCAGGAGCAGCAAAGACAGATCCAGAGAGGAGCTGCCCCCAGCCTAGCAGAGGGGCCAGCACACACTGACTCACCCCCACTGGTGCTCATTCTCATTCTCTGGAGACACCATCGATTGTCAGCTTTCATGGGGCCAGCACACACTGACTCACCCCCACTGGTGCTCATTCTCATTCTCTGGAGACTCCATCGATTGTCAGCTTTCATGGGAACACGCCCAGGTCAAACTTAGTTCTTCAGTTATTAGAAACACTGTGGTTTTCCCCAAATCCTTGGCCTTCATCACTGGCACAGGCTGAAATACAAGAGGCGATCTGCCCGCAGCTGGTCCCATTTGTTTTTGATTAGCTTCGCGTTAAGAGGGAAACAGTCTTCATCGATATGAGGTAGGACAGCTCAGCGGTCCCGCTCCCCAGCTGCAAGGCAGGGTTTCTGGCTCTGGAGGTTCAGTGGGAGGAAGGACAGTGGGTGGGCTGCAGTCACCATGGCTATAAGCACAAGGGATCTCTGTTGGAGGGGAATTTGAAACCTTGTGAAGTAGGGAAAACAGAGGGAAGGGGTGTGCTCTCTCACCTCTAGGTCTTGTCTAGGGCCTGTTTCCAGGCTCCTGGGTTCTGGGATCTTGGGAGTTCTAGCCTTCTAGGCTACTCAGCTTCTGGGGTCCTGGGGTCTTGATGTCTTGGGGCCCCACGCTTCCTGGATTCCTGGGGTCCTGGTTCCTGAGTTCCTGGGCTACTAGGTACTAGAGTCTTGGGGTCCTAGGCTCGTGGGCTCCTGGATTCTTGGGCTCCTAGCCCAGGAGATACTTGTTTCTGCTGCAGACAATTTGTGGGTTCACATCTGTGAGCCTTCATTTCTGGGCCCCCTAGTTGCATCAGTTCATGGCCTCTCATGACTTCTGAACTGAGCACTGTCTGCTGTTTGACCTTGAGGAAAATCTGGCTCCCTCCCCAAATCAATTTTATTGGCAAGTCTTGCGAATATTCAAAAGAATACACTAATTTTTCATTAGAGTTCCATGAACAAGTTCCAGGAAAGAATCTAAACTCATGAAAAGATGAAGGAATCTTGACCCTGAATTTTTTTTCCACATGTGACATGAATTTCACAACCAAAAACCATCTTAAGGGTACAGTGTGGTGGCATCAAAGCCCTCACATTGATGGGCAACCACCACCACAGAACTCTCTTCATCTCGTAAAACTGAAACTCTGTACCCTTTCAGTGCTAACTCTCCATTCCCACCCCCCAGCCCCTGGTACCCACCTTCTACTTTCTGTCTCTACAAATATGACTCCTCCTGAGGCCTTCTAAGAGGAATCACACAGAAATCCGTCTGTGGCTTCCTGAGCTGAAACAATGGGTCATCATACCTCATATTAATAAAGGATTGCTTCTCTTTCTAACACACAGTTAATCAAAAACAAGAAGGTCGACTTGTGAGCAAATCACTTCTTGCATTTCAGCTTATGCCAGTCACATAAAGCCATGGCACAGTACTTTTGTAACTGACATTTCACTTCACATGATGTCCTCAAGGGAGATCCACGCTGGAGGATCCTATGAGTAGAATGAGTACCCATCCATCTATGAATTGGTACATCTATGAATTGCTCTCACCTTCTAACTGTTGTGAATAATAATACTACAAATATGGGAATACAAACATCTCTTCTGAGACCCCTTTTCAAGTCATTTGGCTCTTGACCCCAAAATAATAGAGTTTCCAAATCATATGGCAATTCCTCATTTTACTTTTTGAGGAACCACCATACTTGTTTCACAGAAGCTGCACCACTTTTACAGTTCGACCTTGTCTTGATCTCTTTGGGCTGGTATAGCAAAATACCACAGCCGAGTGGCTAATAAACAACAATTTATTTCTCACAGCTCTGGAGGCTGGGAAGGCTAAGATGAAATTGCTTTCAAATTCAGCCCTATAAAGGGCTTCCTGTTTCATAGTCATCTTCTTAATGGTGTTCTCACATAGTAGAAGGAGCGCGATGTATTCTCACATGGTAAGGGAAGTCTTGGGATCTTTTTATTGGGGTCACTAACCCCATGGAGCCCTCGTGGCCTTATCATTTCCCATAGACCCCATCTCCTAACACCATCACCTTGGAATTTAACTACATCATTTGGAAAAGAGAGGCAGGTGGTGATGGGGCGGAGGTAGAGGTGTGTGGAGGGGTGGGGAGATTCAAATATTCAGCTGAACTTCCTTTTTCTCTTTCTTTTAAAGACAGGCAGGTGTAAAGATGTGATTTTTAGCCCTTTGGAGTTTGTGGTCACTAGAGGTTGTACAAGGAGACACCAGGACCCCTGGGTAAGTGTGCCAATCTTTTAGACTTTTTCATGGAAGACTTCTGTAAAGAGGCATGCCCCTTGTCAACCTCTGAAAGAGGCAGGGGTGAAAATAAAGGTCCTCCTTAGTGCTGCCTAGGAGGGGGCATGGCCAGAGCCCCTGTGCTCGTCCCCCCCAGAGTCTAGTCCCTGGCAGTGACATTGGGAAGCTCATTTTATGACAGCTGTAGCTGCCAAGGGTATGTCCCTTTAAGGCAAAGGAGATTTTCTCTTTTGGCAAAGAGAGTAGATTTAGGAAAATGAGCCACAAGTGCTCAAAGAGGAACAATTGAGTAGACACTCCAGAGGACAAGAATCTGTATGTCAATTTATGTCACAGGTATGAACGATCACTTAAACGAAGGTGCATATGCAATCACCCCATTTTACAGATGTGTCAGGGAGAAGGCAAATAAATCATCCAAGATCACACAGCTTGTGAAGACTCAGTCAAGCCAGGACTTGGGCTCCCTGTCTACATGTTTCATGTGCAGTTCTGTTCTCTTTACCCAAGAAAGAGTACTAGGCCTCCAGGCAGCTGCCCTCCAGGTGCTTTCAGGGCAGCTGGAAATAGAGATGAATAAGAGGGATAAACACGCACCACACACTGGGCCCTTTCACACCCTAAGACTGAGCTGCAAGGAGCTGTGGATACACTGCGGATTCAGATGATAGAAGCCGCCAATCTCAGATATCAGTGGGTTGATTGAATCCATGAGGATCCTTGGAATGTTGCACTGTGCTGCTCTGGAGCCCATCCTTCTAGACACCCAGGGGCAAATGTAGTTACTTTCTGGGGAGCTAGCCCTTGTGTGCAGATCTTCGCCTGCACAAGGGTCACATATTTTGCTGATGCACTTGCTGTGCAAATCAGAATCCAGTGCACATTTATTTTCCAAGAAGCAGCATCATTCACTCTTAGAAAACATAGGAAATTTTAATTTCCCAGGAGAAGCCTATTGATCTGTTGATAAGGGTGGGACGAAACTCTTTGCTGCCAAGACAGACTGTGGAAGCTGCAGGAAGCCTGAAGAAAGGGTGTTAGCAGCACTTCTTCTGCAAAGATGGCTTGAATAAGGTGGACACACAGTGTCACAGGACCACAGACCTTCATGGTACCAAACATTCTGGACATATGACTTGAGTGAAAACGAAATAGCTGGCATTTATCCGGCACTTCAAAGCCTGTCCAACATTTGCACTGACATCATCTCGGCGCCTGGGTCTCGCCCCGCCGGTCACCAGAGGGATCTTGTACCAAAACACAGGTGTGGTTTGGTTCTAGCATGTTCTTTCAGATTCCCCTTCCTGGGGACATCCTATTCTCTTTAAGAATGTTCTTTCTTATCTCATCTTCCTGGTGAAGCACTTTTATCCAAAATACCTTGCCCAGCCTGAAAGTGGCCTCTGTCTTCACAGGAACTAAACCAAGCAGTTGCCAGAGTCCTGGGAAGGAACAGACCCTAGGCTGGGGCACTGATGAGGGTGGGGTACCCCCTGTCATTTATGTCTTTTATTTTTTTACTTTCTATCAAATATATTATTTGTTTTTTTCTTTATTTATACATTTATACATTTCACATCATTCACATCATTGTGGTCCATGGGGGTCCCCCACCATCTCCCCTCCCTGGCCACTCCAGCTGGTCCCCTCCTGCAGTTGTGTACTTTCATTTGATTGTCCATATATTAGTGAACCCATTTGGTTTCTGCTTTTTTCCTTCTGACTTGTTTCTGCCAGTATAGTTTCTTCTAGGTACATCCATGTTACCAAAAAATCATCAAATTCGTCATTTTTATTGATGCGTAATATTCCATTGTGTATATATACCACATCTTTTTCATCCAGTCCTCTGTCTTGGGGCATTTGGGTTGTCATTTATATCTTATTAGAAGTCTGATTTTCGCTCTGGCCAGTCCTTCCCTTTCAGGAAGACAAAAATCCATTTCTTGTTTGGAAAATCATTTGGGTGCCTTCCAGGTACCCTGGTTCTTTGCACATGGGCTTGGGAGCAGGCACGTACTCCCACTTTCTTTGCAGGAAGACAGAGCTCAGCTGTTCACTGGTATGGATGAAATGTGAGAGGAAGAGGCACCTGGCACCTTCAAGGGCATTTTAAGAGCTGACATGTGGCTTGCCTGGCTCCCTTTCTTCTGTCTGTGTGCCTGCCTGTGGGTAGAGGCTTTACCCCTTGTCTGGTGCAGGTGTGAGAGGTGAGAAATGCTCTTCTCCACCCTAGGACTGACTGCTCTTGGGGCCCCAATTGCTCCTCTCCTCAGGGATCCCAGGCCACGTCCTCTGACCTTCAGTTCTCTTGCTCCTTGTTTTCCATCGAATTCCTTTTCAGTGGCCCATTTAAACCCAGATACAACCTGTCTCTTGTCTTCTTTTATCTTCACCTCCTTGTTATCTTATTTCTGCATTTGTCTTTTTTGACTCTGCTTTTTGTAAGACACAGAGTTTTCATTTATTAAATGGGGCTGGGTTCTCCCGGGGAAATCATGAACCCTTTCAACATGTGGCAGAGGGAGTATAAAGCCTCATTTCCTGAGGTACCCCTCCCAAACTCCACAAGGCCCCCCTTACATTCCACCCACTGGACACAGCTCTTTAGGACCCAGAGGTGACCATGGTCAGCCCCTACCCTGGGTTGGGGGTGTGGGGGGTCCTGTCTGGGAGGACAAGGTGCAGAGGGGATGCAGGTGAGCACAGTGCCCAGGATATATAGCAGGCATTTACTGAATGGATTTGATAACATGCTCATCAAAATTTTGCTGAATGAATGTTGAATGAATCTGAAATCAAAGACCAAACCACAAGAGCCGTGAAGAGGAAATGAGAGGATGGTTCTAGAGAGAGTGAGGTCGGCGGGCGCAGAGATGGAAAGGATAGTGGGGGTGGGGTATGCGGGGCATTGTTCTGCTACTCGGCAGGGCCTGAAGGGGTGCACAGGGGATTCATGGGAATCACCACAGAGCAGCAGAGCAGGTTGGTCCTCAGGTCCTGCTGGTGGCCACTCTTGGTTTTGAGGTTTTGTCTTTGGTTTTGTGACACACACTGTCTGGAGCAAAACAGGTGTGAGGATCACAGGACCCCTCAGGAACCAGGTCGGGGCCTTCCAAGGAGCCTTGTTGCAGCAACTATTCAAAGAAATTTCTAAAAGGAAAAGGAAAAAAATGTGTTGTTTCAAATCTCTGTCTTGCCAGTGTGCCTCATACTTCATTAAGACGAGCACAGTGTTAAAATTGCAGATTTGGGCTGGAAAACAGACTGTCGGTCCTCCTAGGAGAATGCCTGGAGGAACCCATGCAGAAGGCTCCTAGCCCACTTATCATGGTGTTGGGGTGCCCGACGGGTCACCAAACACCCAAGGGAGCCCAAGATTGTTGCAGGTGTTGGGATGCAGGCTCCCCAGGCCCCCTGACCCCTTGAGAAGGGACATTAGGGATTTCCTAGAGCAATGAGAGCAAGGGTATCGTCATTGCATGTGTGTGGGGGGAGGTATGAAAATACTGGGGTCACTGTGGACTTGGGGAAAGGTCTGGGATGGAAAATTCTCAGAGGCATGGACTAGCCCTGGGAAAAGCCACAGAGCTAGAAGTGCCGGGTCTCCACTTCCTTCCAGCACAGACCAGGTCACCTATGTGCACATGTTCATGTCAATGCTCAGACTCTGGTGCTCAGCCTCCTGTCATGATGTCAACCCTCTTTTTCTTGAACTCCCAAGCCTGTACCTTCGGTTGTGGCTGGCATGCTGGAATCTACACCCTCCAACTTCCCTGCCTGCCCATTCTGCTAGAGGGAATCCCCCCATCTGGAAGAGCCCCCAGCTCAGCAGGCAGGTGCCTGCTGGGGAGGGTGTAGAGTGCTTTCTATAATAGGTGGGAGAGGGCTGGAGGAAGCTCTTGAAGAGATATGCTCTCTGCACAGTACTGGGAAGTTCTGAGGGCCACCAAGGGGCCCAAACAGGAGCGACCTCTCCAGTGGCAGCTAGAAAGTTCTAGAGCAGATAGGACTAAGCATTAAGGTGACTGTGCAGATCTGAATACCAGTAACAGGTGGCTCAGCCTGGAGGGCCAGCAATGCCCTCCAAAGTCTTCTTGGCTTTGCAGTGGAACCATGGAACATGGAGGTGAAGACACAACAGAAATAGGAACATGGGGGAGTCTGTAAGGAGGTGGGGGGGGCACAAATTATATTCCACTGACAAATGGATACTTTTTGCACAGGGGTACTGGGAGATGGTGAGGGCCTGGAATTCCACCCCAGCACTGCAACAGCCCTGCGGGTCCCTTTCTAGAAGGTTTTTGCTCCAGTGACTCCCACTGTGTGCCCCACAAGGATGAGGACAGCCACACCTGGGTGACATGGGGAGACCTTCTTGTACTAGGAGTATGAACAGCATGCCCTTCACACCCTCGTCACCTGACATAACGCCTGTGGAGAGTTATGCAATCTTAAAAAACACAGGTGAACATGCACCCAGCATCCCCTGGGCACTCGGAGGGCCTTGCCCCCCGGGAGAAGGGTGTGCTGGTGGAAATAATGACCCAGCGTGTGTGTTGAGCTGGCATTTGGCAGCGGCAACAGCAGCACCCAGCACCCAAAGAGGGAGGCCTGCTGGGCCTGACTCAGTGGAAGGAAGTGGTGTGTTTCCATTGCAGACTCAAAAACAACTTGGCGGTTTGAGGAAAGGCTTGCGTGTCATTGGCATTTTCCTGTTGTGTTTATGAAGCAAGGTGGGAATAAATCGGGGTTACTCTAATCTTGCCTTTTACAAGAAACCCAGAAGCCCCCAGTGGAACACTGGCAGGGACTGTAACAGGCTCAGGAGGGGCTGGGGAAACCCGAGAGCCCGGTTGGGGGGGCCACACTGCCTGGCTCTCCACACCTCACCCTGTCTTAGGCACAGGAATGGGGCTCATCCTTGTGGGTTGGGCTGCTCCTCCCTGGGAGCAGGTGACCGGCACAGGGTGGACAGTGCTGGGTCAGCAGGCAGAGGCGGGCAGGTGGAGAGCTGCACTGGCAGACAGCACAGATGAGGGTGCTGGTGTCCAGAGACCCGCATGGGCAGGAGCCCCCATGCCTGTCTTTGCGGGCATCTATGTCTTCCTGGGAAACCAGTTCTAATGTCCAGGGGCAACATCTCCATTTCTACCACTCAGGGAAAGGGCTGCCTGGAGGAGCATTCCCCCTGCAGCGGTTCACTGGGGCCTTGGCCCAGAGGTGGAGATAGCACTGAGGGAAAAGGGGTGCTGTCCCCAAGTGTGCTGGCAGACAAGGGCCCATAGAGCCAGAACCACAGCCAAGAGGCTCTCCCAGGCCGGCCCATCGGCACCAGAATCTCCCCAAGCACCCCAGCCACCCCAAAGGCAAAACTGCCTTTGAAGTAATGCGTCTATATTTAACCTGCAGCGAGAGAGACTGCTGCGAGAGGCACCGAGAACAGCTGCCCGGAGGAAGTGCTTGTCCAGCCGCCGCCAGAGGCCAGGCCCCATGTTCCGTTTACCTGTTTGTGCTGTGATGCGGCAGCACAACAACGGGAGGAAAAATCCCCATGTTTTCACAGGGAGGTTTACTGGAAAATCTGCTAATAAACAGTCGGAAGTATTAACACAGCAATCTTGAAACCACCTGCTCATCACTCAGAAGTTGTTTTCAAACCCTCCGTCACTGGCCACGCCGTGGGGCCTCACTGTCAGGCCTCGCTGTCGGGCCAGCCTGCCCCCTGAAGCCCCATCAAGACCCCACCATCTCTTCTGAGCTGAACGTCCCCCACCCTCCCATCCTCCACTCCCCAGTCCTCACCCTCCACCCCAACCTCTCACGTGACTTTCAAGGACCCCGTATGTACCTCTGCTTGGAGGGGGCATTGTGAAGAGCCACGAGCTTCAAGTGAGGCCAGTGGGGTGGCCGAGTTACCTATCTGGTGTCCTATAAGGACATGAGGTCACATACATGCAGAGATGACCAGCGGGCACGTGGGAGAAGCATCAGCAGCGACCACAAAGCAGAGAGGCCTCTGGTGGAGCCCACCTGCTGCACCTTGGACTCCAGCCTCCAAGGGGCTCCTGTCTTCTGACCCATCCATCATCCATGGGGCTCTGCCCGGGACCCCAAACTGACTGACACTGCAGCTATCCAGAGATGCTTTCTTAGGGAATCTGGAAGTCAGCGAGCCCCCTCGCATGACTGAGGAAGGGACGGGGCCCCACTTCCTAAGTGGACTCACCTGAGGCCGCAGGGCTGCTCCAGCCGACCTAAGCACCAGGCCTACCTGGCTCCAGGTGGGCTCACAGTGAAGCTGATGGGTCCTGCCTTCCCAGGTCCTGAGGGAGTCAAGCCAGAACACATGTGCTGGCTTGTTCTTTCAGGCATAGTGGGGCTCTGGAGAAGTGGAGCTTCATGAGTGAGGCTGTGCCTGGAAAGTTTCAGGAGATCTAGGGGAGGGGCCTGTGATTGTGGAAGCTACCAAAGACTTGGACCCAAGATCTGAGCAGGGGGGTGGGGTGGGAGAAGGGCTTCAGGTACCAGGCAGCAGTCCATCTCCCAGGCATGTGACTCTGGGGGCAGAGGCTCGAACTTAAATCCTGTGCCTCAGTTTCCTGGAATGTGACAGTCAGGTGCCTGCCTTACCATGATTCTGTGAGCCCGATGCAAAGTAACTCAGACAGAGGGAGATACAACCCGGATCCTCTAAGTAAATGAACAAAATGAAGCAGAAATGAACCTTTGGCCTGTAAGACCAGATCAGTGGCGATGGGTAGAAGGGACAGAGGAGTGGGTAGGCTTGGTAATGGGATTTCACGTGTGGTGAAGGTCGGAGACGAGCTTTCTGGATTGAGTTTGATGTAGTAGTTGCCCAAGTGGATTCACAACTGTGCTCACACACCTGAAGGCAATGTCAGTTTGATAAAATATTTTAAAAAGTAAACCATATAAAACAAGCCTGTGGACATTTTTTTCTGTTGTAAAAGTAGAAGGATAAAATAGCTAAAATTGACTGAACATCCATGTGCCAGGCATCATATACCAAAGGCCTTACAAATGCTGCTTCCCATGGTTACAGGAAGGAGAATGGCCCATTTTGCAGCTAAGGGTAGAGTTCGACTGTGTGAGATGAGTGTGATGCCGTATACACAGACGCAGCTTTCTGGTGCTATATACTTGGAACCTACATAGTGATACAAACCAATGTTACCTCACTAAAAATAGATAGGGCAGACAGACAGGCAGACAGAGAGATGAGAGAGAGAGACAGACAGACAGACTTACTAACCAAATCTGGTCATTATTCTCTGAGGTCTTTGTCTTCCAATCAGATTCCCGAGCAAATCCAACTTGTGCTGGAGAAAGGCAGCAAGTATGAGTTACCTGGTCATTGACTCAGCTTTGATAAATGCACAGGTGCTCCAGGCCACATCCTAGGTGACACCCTCTGGGTCACAGTTGGACACCAGGAGGGCAGGGTGGAATGAGTTTTCCCCCTGGCCCTCATAGCCCACCCTGAAGTTGGGGGGGTAGGACAAAGGAGTTTGAGGACAAGGGGGAGATGGTGGGAGGGCAGCAACATCATCCATGGGAAGAGGCAGGAGCTCCGCTTGTGGCTTTGATACACCCTATTTATTGCACTACTCCCCCTGCTCTTTCCCCCATGAAGAAGGGTCCCTCCACAAAGAAAGGTCCAGAGTGTACCTCCCTATGTGACTATCCTATCCTGTTTTTATTGATGATTTTACTTCCCTTTAAGCACTGCTTTTGCTGTGCCCCCACAAGCTTTATTTACTACTGTATTCTCATTCCTATCAAAATAGCTTCTTACCTTATGATTATCTTATGATTTTGTTTTCCTGTCCCACCAGATGTTTAGAAGTATGTTAATTTTCAAATTTGGTGGATTTTCCAGTTATCTTTCTGATCATGCTTCTTGTTTAATTCCATTGTGGTAAGAGAACATATTTTTTATGAATTTGGTTCTTTTACATTTGATAAGATTTGCTTGCAAAATTATGCAGTCTAGCTGAATGGATATTCCAGGTGCACTTAGAATTGTGTGCTATTTTGTGAAACTTGCTAAAAATGTTAAGTTTGTGAAGTCAGCTGATAGTCTAGGACTTCTATGCCATCACTGATTATCAGTTAATGTGAAAGTAATGCTAGATGTTCCAACTAGAACTAAGCGTTTGTTTACTT
Source organism: Uropsilus gracilis (assembly GCA_004024945.1). Classification (NCBI taxonomy): domain Eukaryota; kingdom Metazoa; phylum Chordata; class Mammalia; order Eulipotyphla; family Talpidae; genus Uropsilus; species Uropsilus gracilis. The sequence continues at coordinate 93,754 of PVHY01001662.1, forward strand.
CTTGTCTGACTTTTCATTTTTTGTTTTATGCAAATTGAATTTTTTTTAGTTGACTGACTCCACAAATAAGACGACTATGTTTTCTTGATTAACTGATCCCTTAGTCATGAAGTGATAATCCTTTTCATTATTAGTAACAGTCCCTGTTTTGAAGTTTGTCTGATATTATGATAGTGGTTCTGCCTTTTGACTAGTGTTGGTGGGTGTATTTGTTTTCCATTCTTTTATTTTCTACATTTCAAAGCGAGTCTCTTATGCACAGGATATAGCTGGGACTTGCTTTTCTTCATTTTTTTTTAAAGTCCCATCTGCCAATCTCTTTTTCAATTGGGGTTTTTAATTTTTTTTATAGCTATTAGGGTAGCTAACCAATTATTATTCATTTGTGCTTTGTTCATTTTTTCCTTTCCCCTTTTGTACTGAGTTATTTTATGATTATACTAAAAAAAATTGACAGTGATACTGTTGACTTATACCTCTTGAAAAAGTTCGTAGTAGCTATTTTAGGATTTATAATATATATTCATTTTCATCTTCAAGATGTACCTTCAAATAATACACTACTTTTGTTTAGTCTAATAGCTTATATTATAGGTTTTTCCTTTCTAATCTTTGTGTTGTTGTCATAAATTTTATTTCTACATGTTACAAAATCTCACAATACATTGTTCCTAATTGGGTTTATTAAACCAATTACAAATAAGAAAAACTATCTTTGACGGTTTCTCTTATTTATTTGTTTATTTATAATTATTGGTCTTCTCTGTGTAGATACCACATGTAGATACCAGTTTCTACCTACTATCATATTTCTTATGATTGAAAGCATCTTCAACATCTATTATAGTTCTTAAAGCTATAAATAAATCCTCTCAGCTTCTGTTTGCTGGAAATGAATTGCCTCAGCTTTGGTATATCTGAAAAATGTTAATATTCCATACTCATTTTTAAAAGTTTCATTTTGCAACTTTCATTTGTTATAGAAACTAGATAGGAAGTTTTTTCTTTCAGTTGGTAAAAATGTTCATCAATTATCTTTGGTACGCTGAGTTTGGGATACACACTCTTCAGATTTTTATATACATTCCCTTTCTCTAGTTACCTTGACAGAGTTTTCTCTCTACATTTGGAACATACCAGTTTGTAGATCTAAGTGTGCATAAAGGTGCTTATATTTGTTCTTTTTCAGTTTGAGGTTCTCAGTGCTTATAGGATCTAAGGCTTGTTTTCTTTCATTAATTTTGGAAAAATTTCAACTACTGTCTCTTCAAATATTTCTATATCATTCTTTTCTTTTAAAGGCCCACATAACGGTATGAAGCACACATCCATGAGTAGGTAGTGTGTTGATTGCTTGATTTCCTGATGAACATTTTATTCTTCAATCTTTTGTATTTTACAACTCTCTTATTTCCTCTTGGATACTTTCTAGTGCCTTCTTTCCTCAGTTATGTACATTCTTCTAATAGCCCATGAAAGGAATCTTCATCTCTGATACACTTTTATTGCAAATGTTTCCATTTTATTTTTTTGGATCGTTTTCATCTCCCTGACAAAATTCCCATCTGTTCATGCCTAGTGTCCATCTTTCCCACTAGATTCTTTAGCAACTACTCAAAGCTATTTCCAGATCCTGTGTGCTATTGCCAACAACTGGGTCATCCCTGTGGTATGGGAGGTTGATCACTTGCTTTCTTGATCAGAATGTTATTCTAAAACCCTTTCTATAGCTCAGTGTTTGTGGGAATGACAACAATCATACACTGGAAAATAAGGATTGAGCCAAGTAGCACAGCTTGAAAATAACCAAACCCACCATCCATGTGCATATGGCAGGTGGGGGTGGGGGGGGGGAGCTGGAGTCAGTCTACCCACTAATTGAGCGGGGTTTGGGTTTGGGTTTTCTTTCATTTTTAGTGCCAGTGAACTTGAAAATCCTCTGGTAGTGGCTTCCTGTGACCCAGCTTCATGGCAGCATATTCAACTTTGGGGATTCAGTAGCGCAACCTCCTGCCATCTCTGTGCTGGGGAGCCCTATATACCTTCATGCCCATGTGCATCCTGCAGAGCTAGGCTGACTCTGCTGGTTGGTGTTGAGGGCTCTCTGAGTTTCCCCAAGCTTTAAGTGTGAGGCTTCTCTGCTGATCTGCTCCCCTCCAATCCAGTCCGTTTCTGCCTATGAAGGATGCACTTAACCCTTAATGAGGCTTGAATGAGTTGAAGGGGACCTTGAAGACCATCTGCTGTGGCTACTTATTAAAATTCTTTCTCCAGGCCGGGCACAGTGGCTCGTGCTTGTAAGCTTCAGCCTATGAAGCGGCTGGGGCTAGGGATTGCGGTTCGAGTTCTGCCTGGGGCCGTAAAGAGATCTAGTTCCAAAAAAAATAGCTGGCCGTGGTGGCGCTCGCCTGTAATCCCAGTTACCTGGGAAGCTGAGGCTGGGGGTTGCTTGAGCCTGCGGTTCCACGGGCAAAAATAGAGAGACCTAGTCTCAAAAAAAAAAACAAAACAAATTCTTTCTCCATCTGATGGCTCAGTCTCTTTATTCTTATCACCCAGAATTGCTAGAACTTCCTTTTTGGTTTGCAGACAGCAGAATGCCAGCTCTGTCTTGAGTTGCAATAGTTTTTATAATTTTTACCCATTAAACTTGCCTGTTTGGGTTCAGTTACAGGTCTAATTCACCATTTATATAACAACTCTTTAAATCTTTGAAGACAAGCATTATTCATCCATAGTTAAAGAATTCACTGAGTGTCTATGTGTCAGATACTATAATGTCCAAGTCTAGCTATATTTGTGATGATTATGGTCACAATCAAAGGCACAGATTTCCCCAGGATGGTCCAGGGACAGAGAAAAGTTATCTGGTTGGAGGGACAGAAAGTCTAGGAATGACTGCCAGAAAGAGGTGAGGCTGTTGGCGAAGTGGGAAGGAGTCAGGTGCACAGAGGCAGGAGGGACAAGGGATGTTATTACAAAGACCTGGAGCTGTGCTCCAGGGAGGTGTTCAGGTGCACACATGAGAGGAAGGGGCAGACCAGATGATGTGGATGGGACTATGTTCCAGAGGCATTAGCACTTTGTCATCTGGGCACACACAGAAGCTGTTTCTCAGAGTTCTACTTGCACACAAAGTGGGAAACTTTTCTCAGGAAGTATGTTTGCAGAGCTGTCTGCATGTGTGTGCACTCTTGCAAACGTCTTTTAAACAGGTGTCAAGACAGGGCATTTACCCGCAGACCTTGCAGTGAATATGGTCACTCATGGAAGAGACCTTGGTAATATTTGGAAGTGCACTTGGTTGTCATGGTGACTGCAGGAGATCTTGGGCATGTGGCAGGAGAGGGCTGTGTATACTGACACTCCTGTTGCATCTTGTGACCACAGAATCAGCAAGGGTGACAAAGGCCTGGTAAGCCTGAAGGTGAAACGCACCCCCTGGGGACCCTTCAGAACAGACTCTGGGATTTGGCAGGATGGAAGGAGAGAGAGGAATCAAGGGTTAGGCACAGGGGGTGATCCTAAGACTGTGAGGTTGGGGGATGGAGGTGGGGAGGAGACCATTTCAGAGACCAGTTAACAGGTCAGGAATAGGTGGAGGTATTTTTCAGGAAGGATTAGGGGCTGAAGGGGCTATGATGCCTACAGATAAATGAAGATAAGACAAGCTGCCTGGGAAAAGGAAAAGAAGTAAAGGTTGAGCACTTGAAGACACAAATGGAGGGTGAAGACACAGGTTCCCATGGGTATGACCGGGAAGTAGGCAGGCAGGACTCTTGGGAGCCAAGTGCCACAGGGTACTATTGAGACCAGGAGTATCGTCCCAGGAGTATAAGATGGTGTCCCCAAATGAGGCTGATTCCACAATGCTTTCATAGACTGTTCACAGTGGGGTGCGGAGGTTGTATGAACATACCACGCATAGCATCCTGGGGGTCCTGACAGCAGGACACCCATCTTGCCTGGAAGTGTGAAGGGAAAAGGGGCTCACTGTAGACTCACGCAGGGAAGGACATCGGGAGATAGCAAACATCACCACCCCTCTCACCAGGTCTCTTTCTCCAAGTGTGGCCAGGGTCCTAATTGACCGGAAGCCAGAACCATGACCTGCAGCCTGTTGTATGAGGCGGAAAGCAGCATAGGGAAGACAGGCCCTATCCAGAGGGATGGGGGACACATCCACTCTCAGTGAGATGGTGACTGGAAGAAAAGGTCAATGTGTTGATGAGACCCAGGAGTTAGGGACTGTCACTCAGTGGGTCTTCAGTCATCTATAGGGCAGAAGTCGAGATGGGAGAAGGGATGGTGATCTGTGAGACCTACCTGTTCAATATTCTTTCAAGGAAGGAAATGAAGTAAGTCTGACAATAGAAAGAAGTAACAGTTTGTCTTTATAAACTATCTCACCTGTTTGGGTTCATGAGTTTGTCAAGAGCATGACAGACATGAAATTGTATTCACTGAAACTGCCTCACTTCTCGCCAGGGCATATGGCCCTGCTGGCCAGTCTTGGATGAGTGGGGAGATTCTGTGGGGCTGAGTCCTGGCTATGAGATATGGGTGGGAGGGGGTATAGTGTTCCCAGGTCTGGTCATGGACCTGCCCTATGGAGACCTCCAGACTTCTGGTGTCTGGTGTCTGTGTGGAAAGTGCCTGAGGTACAGCCACAAGGAGGAAGCTGGCATCATGACACTGGGTCTTACTTTGATTTCTTCTTTCATCATGACTTTCATAGACTTCTTTCATAGACTTTTCATGAGAGCACAAAATCAACTCTTATTATGTGAAGTCACCCAAGTCCTCACACTGATGGAGAAGCAGGACTTGCCTGTCAAATGTCATCCCTGTGGGGTTAGGAGAGGGTGATGGAGATAGGCATATGTGAGGCAAAAGACCCTGTCTGGGAAAGAGGGCCACAGGGTGACAGAGCAGGGAAGAAGGCGGAGGAGAATGGAGGTGACAGATATGCTGAAAAGTTCTTCAAGACAAGACTGGGGAGTCCCTGAGGGCTGGCACTGGTAGCCACAGGAAAGTGAAGAGGAGAGAGACAGATCTGGGGTTGAAGAGGGGGGGCTGGCAATTCAATGAGGTGAAACTGGTTGGCAGGGAGAACATCCTGGGGCACTTGGAGACCAGCAGGTAAGAGGTCAAGTTCATCTAATACGCACTCACGGCTTCTTGAGGATGAGTTCACAAGGGACAAACGGTTCTCTGAGTCACCAGGGAAGTGACTGTGGTCAGGGGCCGGTGGGAAAGAAATCAGAATGAGCACTCTGCTCTCCCCAAGCAGTTAGGGGCCTCCCAGAAACTGGGCATCCCCTCCCGGATGAGCTCCTTTGATGGGGGCCTTTGTTTCTGAAAACACTTCACCCAGAGCAGGTTCTGAACATGGCTGTGGGGAGAAGGAATAAGAATGAATCCTTCCCGCATTCTAGACACACAGGCTGGGGTTTAATTCTGACTCACACTGGGTATGAGCGGGGGTTGGGGTTGGGGGCATCCATGTCATCTATCATGGAACCTGGGAACCTGGCCCAACCTGGGTCCCACCTGAGACCATCCAGCCAGAGGCAATGAAGGAGAGTGAGGGGGGCCCTAGCTGCTGAGTCATAGCTGGTGGCTGTGAGACTGAAGAGGGGACTGGGACAGCTGGGTGGTGGATCCTGGAGCTCTCTGGAAGCAGGCTAAGCCAATGTCCAGGTCTGCCTCCCTCCCTTCTTTTCAGGTTTCCTGAGCGCATGGTCCCAACTGCTGAACCCTTTCCTTCAGACTCCGCAGCCTGGGCTTGACTCATTGAACTGCCAGCAGGTCCAGAAAGTGGCCTCTTTCTCCCTCCCAATAATTTGAGATGATTTCAGACTTCTGGCAGAGTCAGTGAGGCCACACAGATGTCCAGGTGTCCTCCTCTCACGGACACTGATGTTGTCACCCTTCTCCAAGCATGGAGCAGTTGTGAGAGTCCAGATGCTATCCCTGGACAGGAACACATTGATTTCCAGACCTGTTTCCATGGAAACACCTATGTGGCCCTTTGCTGGGAGCAACCGCTGCCTGACCAGTAGAGCCCATCTAATAGGGATGCTCCAGAGCAACTGCAGTTCTGATAACCTGCCACGGGGAGTGCTGTTTTAGGGGTGCCCTGGGGAAGAGCAGTGCCTGCCGGAAGATGTGGGTGGGAAGGGAAGGGACTGAGACCTGGAGGCCAGAATCAGGGCCTGGGGATAGAGCTGGGATCTGGGGGGGCAGAGCTGGGGTGTGGGGACAGATCTGGGTGTGAGTGCAGAGTTGGGAGGAAGGAGCAGAACTGGGCCTAGGGGTGGGGCAGAAATGGGGACAGACCTGAGACTTGGGGGGACAGAACTGGAAGCTGGGAGGCAGGACTGGGGCCTGGGGGGGCAGAACTGGAGACTGAGGACAGAGCTAATATTGGTGGGGGATGGAGAGGGAGCACAACTGGGAGCCAGAGAACAGTGAGGGAGAAGAGCAAAGTCATCTCCTACCCCAGAGGGTGGGTTCTTCACCTTCTGGCCTCCGCAGCTGAGGATGAAAGTCTCAGCAGGCCAGTGGCTGCTCTTCCAGGAGCCCAGCTACCAGATAGCAGAAGAGAAAATGACTGTGGGCACCTGATAGTTCATAGACATGTTTGCATGATGACCAAAGTGCATCCAATGCCCACGCTCCACTAGCTGCAGGTTTGTCTCTGAGCCAGGTGGCACCTGAGATGGGGCACCCCTCTGCTGGTCCAGGGCAGAGCACGGTGAAGTGGGGGTGCGGTTCCTGGCCTTCAATTCCATTTCTCTTCCATTCTGTGTTTCCTTTGAGCTCTCCAGAATCTGGGAGGTAAAACTGACATTGAAGGAAACAAAAACCAAGACAGCCAGCTCCCACTGGCTGTTCAGTTAGGAGGGGAGATGGGAGCAGAGAGTTGGGCCTGAGATCAAGGCCATACCAGTCAGGCCAGGTCTGGGGCCAGAGGGCATTCTACTGTGGACTGAGACCAAGTGAGTGAGGGAAGTTCTGGTTTCCTAAAGTGGATGTGAACTCTTTTCTAAGGCCCCACTCTCAGAGACCACCGACTCAGTATGTTTTCTAGAATCATACGCATCTATGGGGAATACAAGTCCTGGCTATTAGGTATGTTTCTACAAACATCTTAACATTTTCAAAATATTTCAAGTTGCTTGAGTTCTGTTGGTGAGGCATGTCACCAAGTGTGTGATCTGCTTTTATAAAGAAATGCTTCCTCCCCCCCCCCCCCTGAATGAAAGCATTCATGGGGTCTCCAATGCACAAAACAACAGTGAGCCTCCTGAGATGGAGCAAGCTGGGCCTGTCTTTGCTCTTGGTATCTGGCAAGAGCTATAGATGGTGCTCCCTGGGGTGGCCTCTGTGGAAGCTTCTCTCCCTGTGGCATCGGAGGCACCAAGGGAGGCAGAGGTGGTACTGAGAGACTCAGGCTGCTCTCTTCAGAGCATCTAAGAGAACATTTCCCACTTTCCCTGTCCCCCTCCCCCCACCTCAAACTGGGGAGAAGATACTGAAGGAAGGGAAGGTGTGCTAGCCTTTCACCTACATCACCCCCAAGAACAGCAGTGCTGCCAGAAGGAGAGAGGGCTGCAGACCCAGGCCCATTAGATGGTTTCTGCGAATAGTGAAAATAGTGATCTCCCCTCCCCTCTCCTCTCCTCCCATTCCCTCCTTTCCCTTTCCCTTCCTCTCCTCTTCTTCCCTTCTCCCCTCCTTCTCTCTCACCCTCACTCTCTCTCCATTTATATGTTTGTTTATTATTACTAAAGTATCATTATTTTACCTTGCTCATGCTTTTGTAACAGTGTGATAGCCATAGAAAGCCGGGAGGGTTCCAGGTCTCCTGCCTCACCCAAGGGAGGAGAAGCGAAGTCAACAAAGACAGGAAGAAGGGAGGAAGAGGACAGGAAGGAGTCCTGGAGGAGACACATGGAGTAGAGAGATGTGTGAAGAAGCTGCACTGACTTCTCAACCTTGCACTTACACCGGGGACCTGGGGGATGGGGAAGGAGACACTGGAGGGAGACAGAGATGTGGATCACCTTGACTCTGGTTTTGCTCCTTTCATCCCAGACTTGCCTTGCCCCTTCTGACCCTTTGCTATGGGTTCCACTGAAAGGTGCCTGAGACTGGAAGCAAACTTTTGGGTCTCAGCTGCCCTACTGTGGGCCAACCCTGTTTGACTGGGCATTTACCCAGGAGGGGGGTAGGTACTTCATGGAGAAACTAATTTAACTTTACTCTTTATCTTCTCTCTGTTGCACACTAGGTGTATTAAAGTTATCTTCTATTAAAGGTCTTACAAACTAGAGTATATATTTTTCTTGATGTAGTGGATGGTAGACTCTATTTAGAGTGGGTAGATTTGGAGGTCCTGGGGTGCCCCTTACTCTGACAGTATAGTCCTCCCCAGTGTCATCACCAAACTACCCACAGTCCTTCACTAAAGCTCATTCTGCTCCTCTCACCCATTTTCACCTTCCCCTTCACCCTCTGAAAGCCTAATCTCTATGGTCAGTTTTCAAAGGTAGCTGTTAAAGTTTTTCTGACCCTTTGGTTCAACTTCTCTATGTTTCACATAATGGGGACACCATCTGGTATCTCTCTCCTTATGATGTATTTCGCTTAGCATAAGCCCTCCAGCTCCATCCATATGGCTACCAAACACATGAGTGTGTACTTTTTGATGACCAAGTAATATTCCACTATATATGTACCACATCTTCTTGATCCACTCATCTATTTCTGGTTAATTAATGAATTTCAATTTTGTGGCTGCTTCGCCCCACGTTCACACTGGGCCCACACACTTGGCCAGAGCTGTCATCCTCCATCCAGGGAAGGATGCCTTGGTTGCTCAGTGAGCAGAAGCTGCTGTCACAAAGGAAACTTTGCAGTCTGTCATAGCCCCTTGACAAGTGATCAGAAGAAAACCAGCATCTTATTCAAGCAAGAAACCTCCTTGCCCTTCAAGAAAACCTGTGGGGAAACGGAAAAGGACCCTCACCACTCACGCAGTGTGCCTGGTTCATGTGCAGCCAATGGGATTGTGAAATCATTTCACGACTGCCAAGGCTTGGCTGCTGTGCTTCAAGGACACCTCATTTTCCTGTCCCCCCTCCAATGTCCTTCCTCACATCTCACTGCCCAGGGCTGACTATCATGAATCCTCCTCATAGAGGCATGACTGGCTCCCCTTCTACTGGGAAGCCCCCCATCCTGGGTCCTACCCAGGAAGCATGCAGGTTTGAGGTCACCTGGCTCTGCATGCCAGAAGCTTGGGTGGAGCATTCAGTTCCACTGACCTCTGAACCCAGCCATGGACTTGAATCCATTGATGGGGGTCCTATCCCAGAAAGACACAAAACAGAAGGGAGCTCATTCCAAGTATCTGACATAGCAGAGTTGATCCGGGACCATGTGGGGCCAGTAGGGAGCCAGCCAGGTAGCATCTCTTGGGATCTGAAGGAGATGAACCTCTAAAGAAGTGTGACTTGACCTCCTGGAAGTGACTCATCATTGGGTTTAGAGGACATTTTTCCAGAAATGGAAACACAAAGTAGAATGAGTGCTTTCAGCACTGGGGCTGTGGTGCCTTGGGCAGAGAGCAAGCACCTGGCAGATCAGGACCACCCATCATCACCCCTGTCTGCACCGACTTTCCACATCAGCTGCCCCAGGCTGTGGGGAAGTGTCTTCTGGTTAGCCCAAAGATGTCCCACTCCCCCTGACTTGCCAATCCTTATGGTGAGACCACAAGCTGTTCTTCACATGGAAGGCGGAATTCAGAGCCTGTGTAAGTGCAGGGATGGGCTTGAGATCCAACTCGCCCTTCACCAGGAATCTAGCACAGCGCCTGCAGGCCCCTCTCCGCCCCGGTGTTTCTGAGAAACAGCCATGTACATTGCAGAACCCAGTGACTTAAGCTCTGTTGCTTGATTCAGTGTATTCATTTTTCTCACACCAGGTGCTGCTCCTGGTAAGATTCTCTCATCTCGTCTCACTAACAACTGAGAGGTCCTGTGATTTGATAAACAATGGCCACACCCCATTCTCTCCTCTGTAAATTCCTGCCCCTTTTGTTAAGCAAAAGTGGTCATGGACCCTGTTTATGAGCCTCTGTGTAGGTTCTTTATTGGTTCTAGCAGTTACTAGACACACCAGGCAGGGCAGGGCCAAGGGTCCTGGGAGACAGGCAAGTCCCTCAGGACCCCAGGAATCATCACACTCTTTCTCTGGGTTCTCTCTCTGGCATCCTCTCAGGCTCCCTCATGCTCATGCTCTGTTGTGAGGGCTTCACCCCCTCTCCTAGGCCCAGGTGTGCACACTCACACATGCACACGTACCCACCGGGCCATACAAACATGGGGAAGACACAACACCCCAGGTGCTGGCTATGCAGACCAGAGGAAGAAATAGTCTAACTCTGTCTACACCTGCCCTGTCCCTATGTGAGTATTTCTCTCAGCAGCCTTAGGACCCCAGCGGGACTCCCCTCTGAATCTCACTAGCACCTACAATAAAGCTGCTCTATGAACTCACTGGCACTGGTGCCTATGTGGAATTTTTTTTTTCAGTGAGGTCCTCTTTTTTAATTTATTTTTTCTCTTTTATAACATTTATTTTGATTTTTCAATTGATTGTACACCTGTGAGGGGCCCCTCAGCACCCTGGACCCCAACAATTCCCTCTAAACACGGTCTCTCTCTAAAAAAGCATGCTCCCTCACTTTCTCTCTGGAACACCTCAAGTTCCTGGTCATTCACTCCATGCCCTTGAGCAAGGAGCTCACTGCCAGGAGGTTCTAGAAAAGGGCATAAGAAATGGCCTTCATGTGTAAGGCAGAGGCCGAGGGCTTCATCCAGGCAGCGCTCAACAGGAAGGGGTTTGTGCCAAGTGTGTTTTGGTGGGCATTGGGTTTTACCTCATCCTTTTCAAAACCAGATCATGTCTCCTGAAGGCTCTCATTTTCCCCAGCCTCAGCTTGCTCCTTGCCAAAGTCCAGGGGTAAAAACTGTTGGTTCTGCTCGCTGCATGAGGAGTACAGCAGCCTGGCACGTGTAGGTTCCTGGGCCCGGGGGACCCAAGGCGGGGCTCTGAGCAGGAGGAGGACTCCACAGCTCACCTGTGTGGACCTGTGCAGGGGGCTGGCTCCGAGGCAGCCGCAAGCGTGATAAGACCTGTTCTATGTTTCCTGGCCCGGATGACTATTGGTTATATAAGAGGACTTCAAGTCACATCACTCATTGAGCATGGCCAGATCTCTCCCCTACATTTTAGGTGACTAATCAGTGAAAAATAAAGTGATGTCAGGTGAAGAGTTGGTTTGTAGCATTTCCTCGTAGATAGTCTAAGACACCTGTCAATTAAAGAGCTAAGTTTGAATCCATTTCCTGAGAAGTGGATCTTTATGTAATCCTATTCTTTTACATCAGCCCTGGAGCCTCTGACGCATCCCACTCCCCTCCCTCCCAGATGCTGTTCTGAGTCTCCTCCAAAGACCTGCCTCTTGTGATCTGGCCTTCAGGGGCAGTGTACTTTGGAGTCTTGTCCTGGACCATCAATCCAATGCTCTCCTTCCTTCCACAGGTGATCTCATCTCCTCCTCCTCCACAGCCTCAACTGGCATCTACAAGTCAAATGTGGTTTCTTCTTCTCTCAGCCCTGAGGGTCCTGAGAGGTAGGACTCTGCCCATTTTTTTCAAAGCCAAAGAGAGTTGGGGGAAATAATCAGACTTATTCAGAATCTCATCAGTCTGGGTTTCTTGGGTGAAATTACTTCTCTCCTCTTTATTATTGACTGTACATATATATTTTTTTCTTACATCATGTATACCACGAAGTTCTCCCAACCTGTCATTCATGAAACTGCCATTAGGTTCCCTTGTGCTCATCCCTCCCCTGATTTCAACCTCCCTCCCCGCCCCTTACTTATGCTTCATTTCTATTTTCAGTTCGTTAAGATGAGATTCGCCAGAGGCGAGACCCCTGAAAGCCTTGTATGTCCTTTTCTTGTGACTCAATGCTGTCACTTCTCCCAAGGTGGAGCTAAGCCCGGGGTCAGTAGCCCTTCACCCTTGGACCAACACTGAGCTCTCTGTGTTCAGGGGGGCCCAACTCCATGGCCTCGACTGTCCTGATTCTGACTTCAGGGTCTGACGATTGAGTCTGGACTTCAGCTCTCTGACTCACACTCCACCACATTGACTCATTTTATTTTATTTTATTTTTTAAATTATTTTTGCATATTTTACAATATATGATTGTATAATTGCTGATCCCCATGGGAATACCCCCCACACACACATACCACATCTCCCCTGGTCACTTTGCCTCCTTTCTTTTTGTTGTTCATCCATATTTAGCCCTTTAGTCTTTTTTTTTTTTCCTTTTTTTTTTCTGGATCCATTTCCTCATCCTTGGTGAGGGTGCGATTTCCCGGGATTTGGTAGAGCAATTGCTGTTTATCATTCCTGTACTGCTTTTGGAGCACCTTTGGCTTGTATGGTTGTTTCTTGTTTCTTGGTGGGTCTCATCTCCGCAGTTTGTGCCACATTTTGTTGCTCCTGCAGTCATGCTTCGGGTCTTTGGCTTTGGGGTCATGACTCATTTTAAACAAGGAAAACAAAACCCTGATCTTTTATAAATGGACAAGCTGTGTTTCTGAGCTTAGCCCTGAAGTATGTCCACTGTCCTCATGGTGACCTCTCGCTGTGCAGACCACAACAGCCAGAGAAGAAGGGATGGAGACCCCTGACTCTGGTTAGAGGGACACCATTCAGAAGCCAGAGCACTCAGGCTGTTGCAGTTCTGGATCCAAATTTGAGAGACACAACTTAACTCAAAGCTGTGTAACCAGAAGATAAGGGTTCAGGCCCCCTGTCACCACCAAAAGCCAATAAAGTAGAGACAGGTATTGAATCTTTGAGGTGTGCTTTAATCAGACAGCAGCAATCTGGAAGATGGCGGTTCACACCCTAAAGAAACTACCTTAACATCCCATTTCTAGTTTTTTTTTTCTTTATAGTGAGCTGAAAAGACAGTTCAGCAGCAGATGGCCTTCCCTGATGTCAGCAGCCTGTGGTGTCAGTCCCTAGAACTTCTTATCACATCCTGGACCCCTAGCCTCACACTCCCAGGGTGCTGAGGCTGGTTTTCTGATAGCACTGGGGCTCCCGCGGTCCTCTAGAAGTGTCTCTGGGCTGACAATTCAGAGCAGACAGGTCATAAACAATGTGTGTGTGTAAATTTACTACTCTATCTTGCACAGTGTCTTAGCTGATCACCCCCCCCTCCTGAACCCTTATCAGCTGCCCAACAGATTTGACCAACTTGCATTTTCCATAGTTATTCCTCAACCCCACGGGCACCACAAAGCCCTCTTGTTGGGGAGCTGATTTCAGAGTCCTGTTTCCAGCCTCCTGCCAAATGATCCTTCAGTGAACTGGTTCTGGTCTCAAAAGCAGGCGGCAGGTGTTCTGGCTTCTGTGTATTTGGTAGCCATCCCAGGTGACTATGGACAAGCGCACGTGACCTATTAGCGTTTGTTTCCTCATATGTGAAGCAGGGATGAGGGTAACAGAGATGTGAAAAGGCTGATGCTGAGAGCAAGTGCTGACTATCTGATGGGATACCATCTAATGGGCAGTGGGAGGCTGGTCACAGAGATGCCCCACCAAGACTGCCCACAGGATCAGGAAAACACAGGAGCTGCGTCCCTGGTGTGTGGCGCTCAAACTCAGATGCACCTCAATATCACCTGGAAGGCAGGGGACAATACTGTGCAGGTCCCTGTGACTCCAGCACCCACGGAATGTTCCAGAAGCCCTTGTGAAGACAACACCGGATTCATACCCTTTGTGAAATAAAAATGTTGAAAAGCAAAGGGAAGGTAAGTAACCCAGGAGCTTCTTCCTTCCAACTTTTCCCATCAGTACAGCTGAGGTGGGGTTAGCCCACTGGGGCCTCCAGGAGCACTGCAGGCGTGACTGCCAGTGGTATCATTTTTGAGTTTCAGAGCAACGAGGCTGTTCTGAAACACAGTGGTGGTGTTTTCCTAAGGTTCTGATAAGGAACCTATGTTTACAAAACGCATTTGTCATTCAGAGTGTCACTGCATCATCCACCATCGTGTACATAATGGGATTTCATGTTGTGACTTGGTGCTGTCAAACACAAGATAATAAACCCCAGAAAGAATCCTGTTAGTTTTCTCCTCAAAAGAATTTTTTTGGATGAGGATAGGTTTCAAGTTTGGTGTGAAGCCACTAACAAGACTGGGAGAGGGTGGGGGAGGGAATCCCTCAGTTCCAGGAGCTCTTTCCTGCCTGGTGAGGCTCTTAGGAGCTTGGAGGTGCTGAGGAGGCTCTGATTGAGTCCTGGGCCTCCCCTGACCATCAAATCACATCTAGGTCCCATTTGATGTGGGAATTATTTTATTTTTTTTAAAGTGGTTGCATGTTTCATTGCTCCCCACTTCATCCCCAATATATTCTGTCCGTCTTCCTATCCGTTTCTCTGTCCCTGTCTTGTTGTCTCTGTCCCTCTGTCTGTCCCTCTATCTCTCTTTGTCTCTGTCTCTCAGTCTTGCTAGATTTTGTCTGCAAAGCTAAAAAATTCATTTTATTGATTTGTCACATTTGTGCATTAATTGATCCCTCCTCCCCCCTCCAGTCACTCCATCTCCCATTTTTCTGTGATTTGTTGGTTGGTTAAGTTGATGTTCGTTGTTCGTTGTTTGGCCAGTTGATCTCTTCTGATATCTGGTAAATTTTTTTTAATGCATATATATGTATATTTATATTACATTAGTCCATTATTGTGTACCCCGGGGCTTTCCCACTTCACTAACATTTGTTAACCATCCTGATCTTTTGTGCTCTTCACCTCCCCTACCTTCTTCCTCCTCCTTCTCTCTCGCTCCATGGTTCAGTCCCATTGGTTGTTTTCATTCTTTCTTGTTTGTTTGTTTTTCCCTATATCCATCATATAGTGATGACCATCCTGTGAGACCATCCTGTACTTCTCTTTTTCTTTTTGACTTATTTCTGCTAGTATGAATCTTTCTAGTTCCATCCAGGTAGCTGCAAATGCCATGTGTTTGGAAGACTGTGTGGAGGACCCTTGAACAATTGAAAGTGGACTTACCATTCGACCCAGCAATCCCACTACTAAGAATCTACCCAGAGGACATGAAAACATTAATTCAAAAGGACACATGCACGCGCATGTTCATTGCAGCCCTGTTTACAATTGCCAAGAATTGGAAACAAACTAAACACCCCAAAACAGATGATTGGCTAAAAAAATGTGGTACACATACACAATGGAATACTATGCATCCATCAAGGAGGACAAACACATGTCTTCCCTTTTAAATTTGCTCAACAAACTTTGGCCCTTGTTGATTTAATCATCCCTGCTGATGTTTATCTTCTCTTCTTTCATTTGTTTTCTCATATTATTCCCCTCTCTCTACTTTCTTTGGGCCATTCTTTTTTCTTTTTTCCCAACATTTGAATTTGAGAGTTCACGGTCAACCTGGGAAACCCTTGGAGTGCGTCTTCAGTTGCCGCTCACATTTTGATGTGGAAATTTTCATTATTGTTCAACTCTCAATTTTTCTAAATTTTGTGATGGCTTCTTTTTTGACCCATGTATTCTTTAGAAATCTGTTCTAAAATTTCCAAACATTATCTGGGTTTTTAAGTTATCTTCTTGTTACTGACTTCCAGTGGTAGAAGGTTTTTTTGCTGTGGTCAGAACACTTGTTACTGATTCTTTCTTATTTCTTGAGACTCATTTTGTGACTGGTATGTGGTCAGCTCTCTAATTCAAGACCATGGTGTTCAATATGTTTCAGTCAGGTTGATTTTTCTGTGTTTTTCACATTTTACTTGAACTTGACAATGTTTTTGCCTGCTTAGACTATTTATCCCAAGGAAAATGTATTAAAAACCAACCAGTTTGATCGTAGATGGTAAATTCCAGTAATTATTCAATAATCTCTCTTCAGGTTATATTATTAACTATACCTAAATTTAGAATCATTTTATCTTTAGAAAACTCATACTTTCATCTTGATAAAGTCATCATTTTTATTCCAAAATACCTTTTACCTTATATTGAAAGAATCTGATATTAGTGATTCTGAGACTTTTTCAAGACTGTTCGAGACTTTCCAAAACTTTCCAAGCCATTCCAAGACTTTTCAAGACTGTTTTTCTGAGATATCCTTTTCTTTTTTGGCCTTGCCCTTTTATTTTTTGGTTTGCCCTTCTTTTGCTTACAAGTTTTGAGTCTTTTTTACTAAAGGACCTCAAAATAACATATACCTTACAACACCTGAGGATCTATTTTATCTGACAAACTAGTTCTTGATGTTATTGTTGCTTCATTGAAAATTACTTTTCGCCTACAATTTGCAACTCAATCTTATTTGTACCTCACCTCCAACCTCCACCCCTACCCCCACCCCCATGTGTTACTAGAGATAACTCATATGGAGAAATAGACACACAGAACAAAGACAATGATTTTCCAAGGGCCTCAGGAACGAGTCAAACAGAAATCAAGCCTGGGACCTCTGCCCTCTGGCTTGCAATCTACCTTCTTGAACATATTCAGAGGCAGCCAAAACAAGAGTCTGGAGCTCAAGGTAGCACCTTGCTTTGATGAGTTGTCTTGAATTCAGGGCACATGTTCCTTTGGAGACAGTGGTATGGGATGTTATCATAAAAAATACTGGAGAACTGATTCTGTTTTGAGGCTTCATTCACTCAGTCTATTTACAAATGATGGGTGGCCCAGGCTTATTTTTCGAATTCTGCTGGTCGTGCTTTTCTGCATTACCTACACGTTTAGAGCTCTTTGTGTGTCATCTAGGTCCAACCACTCTTATACAGATGAGTAAACAGATGCACCGAAAGGTGAAGTGGCTGTCCCACAGCAGTGCAGAGCTGATGGAGAGTGGGCTCAGAGTATGATTTCATTTTCTCTATTGCTTGTACATTTTCTGTTTCATTAACTTCTACTCTGCATTCTTCCCTTCATTCAGCTCACTGGCAGCTTCACTGGCTTCTCTTTTCTAATTTCTTAAGATGGAAACATCCTTCAATGGCTTGTCCTTATTCAATACAAGCAGTGAAGTTATATCTCCCTCTGGGCATTCCTTCGGCTGTCTCTCTCAAATTTTGGTATTTTTGTTTGCTTTCAGTTCAGTTTTTCATTCCGTTCCAGGTATTTTGTAATTTCTCTAGTCATCTCTTCCTTTCTCATGAGTTAGCTTAAGTTCCAGCTATTTAGTATGCTTTTCCCAAGTTATATATATATATATATATATATATAATGTGTGTGTGTGTATATATATATATATATATAATGTGTGCATATATATATGTGTGTGTGTGTGTTTTCTAGTATTGTTGTTGATTTCTAATTTCTAATATAATTCCTGTGTAATTTTACATTCCTTTCAATTTACATTCTTTTTACTTTTTACATTCCTGTCTTTTAATCACATTCCTATAATTGAAATTCTTGTCCAATTTAAATCACATCAGATTCAGATATTTTTACCTTTTCCTGGAACTGCTTTTGTGCTCCTGCAAATGATCTATTCAACTGACCATTCTCTGTGACTTTACAGGAAAATAAGAAAATATAAGGGACAGCTGTTCAGTGTCATATTTAGTAAAAAACAGTCACGTCAAAGTTCTCACAGCAGTGTTCTGCAGCCATGTCCTCCTCATTTTGTCCAGTTCATCCATCCATTGCTGAAGACTTTAAAACTCTTCAAATAAGAGAATGGTGAGATTTCCCATTTTTTCCTTTAACTGTCATGTCAATTTCTAGATCATAGATATTAGAGCACTCTATGTTCTGTGGCCAGAGGCATGTGTGATAAAATCTTTCTACAACTTTATAGTTAACACAGTCCCTATTCATTATTCTATTTTTTTTTTCTCTTAAAATTGACTCTGTCATATGAACACAACCACTCCAGGATGCTCTTTGCTTAGTTTGCCTGGCAGATATTTTTCCATTTGGTTACTTTGAATCTATCTGTGCAGTAAGCAAAAAATGTACAGTTTTCTGTTCCTTTTAGATACCAGACAACTGCCTCAGCCCCTGTTGCTGGAAAGATCATTCTAATTGCACTGCTTTTTGTCCCTTTGTGAAAGATTACTTGACCCTATTAGTCTGGGTCTCTTTCTGAGATCTTCATTCAGTTTTGTGGATATCTCTGTCTACGCTTTTGGTGAAACAACCTTGTCTAGGTTACTCTAACTTTATGGTGACATCTTCTTTGACAAGCTATGTCATTTATGAAAAGCTAATGACTTCTAAAAAACTATAATCTAAGAGATGACTTCTAAAAGCTATAATCACACCTCATTATAGAACACCTAAAACATTAACAATTCCCTAATATAATCAATGTTGTTTAAAGAATCTTAGAATGTGGTGTTTAAGATTTTTCAATTGTTAATTGTTAAAAGAAATCATTTGCTGATTAAATTCAGGATACAAAGAACACCAAGGCAGTACATTTATTGACATATCACTCCATATCTTTTATTAGGTAGGCTACAACTGAGTTCTTTTAAAATTTTCTGGAATTTCTTCATTGAAGAAATAGCATTTTTTTGATTTTGCTTTTTGTCTTTGCCACAGTTTTCTGTAATATTGATTTTGTTTCTTGTCCATTAATATGTTCCCCTATTACCTGTATTTCCTATTAATTGTTGAGTAGAACAAGATGTCCAAGTTTTGACTTTTTGGCAAAAGTGGTACATTGGTGTATTATAATACTATTTGTGGAATAAAAAATATTTTTGCAGGCTAAGTCTGATTTATCACCTTTAGCACCCAAGGGTGGGGAATGTGGTTAGCAAAGGCCCCAGGTTTCCTTTTGTAAATACCTCTTTAATTTTCAGACATCATAGTAAATGATCACAGCTCCTGAGCAATGGACTTGGGGGCCATTTGAACAGTTTAGTGTTATTATCAAATGACACAAATAGGCAAAAAAGTTAACCTGAATTTTTAGTTACAGGTGGCAGACTGAAAGCAAACATTAACTAACATTCATCTATCCATCCATCCACCCAATACACAAGCTTTATATACTGTACACGGAAAGAGTACATATAATGCACACAACTATACATCACTAAAATAGAGTTAAAATATAGACAAGATGTAAATCTGTAACGAAAAGAACAGAGAGGAAATAATAACTGTAAGAGTTTGAAAGTTGCCACGCAGATGGGTGAAAGGAAATGGACTTAACAAATCTAAAGAAGTCAGATCCTAAATTGGAAATATGAAAAACAAAGATGAAACCTGGCTGCTTGTGTTGCAAAATTACCCTAAGGCTCAAGAGTTTGTGGACAAGAACCTCTGAGAATGAGGATAAAGTTGAGGTTCAAGACAAAGGATCAGTTTAAAGATGTACAAGGAACAACTTGGAGTTCTCAAGTCTCCTCATTGCCCCCTGCTTCAGCAGGAGATCAGAACTTTATCCTGCAGTTTTGGATACCAGATCCAGTCGAAAACATGGGCACTAACTGCCAAGGCTTCTTTTTCCTATTGAGTTCTAGAAAGCTTAAGAGCAGTCTGTTTCCTCTCAGCATGGGAGCCTGGGAGACCCCTCTCTGGGAAAACTTTACCAGCCCCAGGAAATGAAATGAATATAATAATACTGTAGATTTCCCATTTAAAAGGCATATCAATAGCCCCTCTAACTGAAGCTCATAGCTGATAAGCCCTCTATAATGCATGGGGCTTACAATCTATAGACCTTTTTAGTTCTCTGCTAAATATGATTAGACAGCTAAAGCCTGCTATAAGTTTGAAGGAACCATATGGCATTTTTATTCTAGTGTATAAAACAGAAGAATAAAGCTAAGTGGAAACTATGCAAAAATGAAACAAACCCAACTTTTAAAAGAATCTATTCCCTGAAAAAATAAGAAATAAGTAGTAATTTATTAAAAGGAAAACAAATACTGAGAATAAAAACACCTCTTATAAATTAAAAACATAGCAGAAATAAAACTCCCAATAGGAATGTTGGATGATAAAATGAGGACATTTCTCAGAAAGTAGAATAAAGGCAAAGAAAGAAAACAAGAACAGAAAGATTTCAATTGCTTTTAAAGGATCAGAGTAAGCAGTCCAAAGAAGAAAAATGGGCAGAAGGAATTCAAAGATAGCCTAATAATCGATGAGAAATTGCCATGACCTGCAAATATTTGACTCATCACTAGGAACTAAGAAGCATCCCAGAACATGATGCATCTTTAGAAAACTGGAAAAAGGAGAAGCTTCTACAAGGTGGTGGTGGTGGGGGAAGCAAGCGAGTGAGAAAGAGAGATATTAGAGGACACTACTATAGGGATTTGAGAATGCTCAAGGAAAGTGATTTCCAACCTAGAGTTCTACACTCAGATAAGCTGTGATAAAGATCATCAACATTTATTCAAGGCCTTAAAAATACCAAGGGTTGACTTTTATGAAGTGGGAGAGCAAGCCAAGAAAGATGATGACCTGGAGTACAAAAGCAGCTGATCCAACACCAGAAGCAGAGAAAAATTCCAGGATGATGAGTATGATGGCAGATGCTAAGATGACTGAGGAGCACCCAGCCCAGACTGGAGAAAACTGTGGGTGAGACTGTTCAGGAAGACAAACCAGATGAAATATCTTCGTTTGAATATAGTGTGAGAACATTTGCATACCTTGGGGGAGTGAGTCTAGGGATGCATGAGGGAAGGACAAGATGATTTAATCTATGGAGTACATAGAAAAGCATAAAGATAGCAAAAGGACAGTAAGAAAAGAACCTTAGTACATGACTAGCTTAGCACCAAGTGGCATTTACATAGGCAGGAGCACTGGACATTGATGTGACCAAAATGGACCCAGTGGGAGGAAAGGACAGAGGTCATGTGTGTGCAGAGATAAGAAATGAGAGAGAGATTCTCAACGTCTCAACATGAAGAAGGCAGTGTGGATTAAATTTAGCTGGAGAATTAAGAAGTGGCAATAAGACGTGTCCTTAAATAAAGTGTAAGACAGAGCTGAGGAGGGAAACACCAGGAGAACCAGATCACAGAAAGAGTTGATGGTGGATTACTTTGGGGAATGGGCAAAGGGCAGGAAGAAGGATGGGATGCTCATGACCACACCAGCTCTGAGGCTCCGCTTGACTCTTTAAATTCTATATTGAATTTGCAAATAGAACCAGGTCATCTGACACCTTTGGTCTTATAGCTTCAGTCAGAACAGTCACAGATGTTTCCTGGGGGTTTGCTCCGTACTGGTTGCTGACCCTGGGTTCACCTGTTGGCTCTCGCTGCTGTATGGCATGGCAGAAGGGAAATCTGTCTGCTGATTTGGGGCCTATTTTGTGTGTGGGGCCTGGACCTAGGAGTCCCCCACTGTTCAGCTAGAGAAACTTCATAAGCATTTGGAGAGAGAGGGCTTGGAGAAGAGGAGGGAACTATTGTAAGCCATCCTAATATACCAGGGACAAATAAGCAGATGGCAGTCAGGAAAACAATTTAAAGAGAAGAAAGGTGAGGAAAGTCTTACATATTGGCCCATTGGTGCTGCACTTCCACACTGAGGATCTTCTTCAGTCTTGGAAAAAAAGTAGCTCTCCTTCAAGTTCCTGTGTAAGTTAAAAGGATGTGGTCATCCTTTTAACTTAAGGAAGGGTGCCTCCCTTCCTTCCTACTCTCTGGTCATGGATGGTTTCCTGAATGTCAAGAATGCACATGCATCAGCACTCACCTGGATATACCTGCAGCATCTCACTTCTCTTGGGTGACATGTAACCCCATGCCCTCCTGGCTGGCCTCCACCCCCCCAGGATAGTCCTTGGTGACCATCTTCTTTGGCAATGTGGGGTCAGGTGGTGGTGCTGGGATCTGTGCCTGACTAAGGGATCTGTAGGTCAGCTGGATAGAAAGAGGCAAGGAGAATGTGGTAGCAGGAATGAGAATCACAACAGCAACATAAGCAGTGGGACAGAAGTCAAGATCATGATGTTGAGGAGGCCAGCACTAAACTTGTCTCAGGCTTTAGGATGCTGCTGGGAAAAAGGGATCTTGACATCCCACTGGCTATGGTAACTAAATCACAGACAGGTCACCCAAACACATAAGTTGTGGTAGTAAAATGTTAATTCCTATGCATTTATGACTTGGTCAGGTGCAGAAAGGCTGTCCCCGGGATATGATAAAAAAATAGAATAAAAACTGGGGGCAAATAGAAAACAAGGTAACATCAGTGCTCCAAGGTATGATGATTCTGATGTCTAAAAAATAGGCCACCTGTGGTTCTGATGTATAAAAACGTATTTAAAGCAAAGTTAATGTCATGGAAAATGGCTGTTCTGTACCAGATACTCAATAGGTCTTGTGGGGTTGCAGAATAGTTTATTAATCCACGTGAAAATCTTTCTGAGGTTATCATCAGGTCCAATGTTTCAGGGTCAAAAAACATATAAGTATTAGTTTCTAGCTAAGACTGATTACCTTATTGCATTAAATCAAATATACTTCACTTGACTTCTTTGAGATACTTAGTCTTGATTCAAAAGCTGGTTGTAACTTCAGCTAGTTTTTCAGAAAACAACTCCTAGCACTTTTATGCAACATGCATGCAACAGTGCACAACATGCCACTGTCCTGAAGCATGGGCTCAACATAGACGCAAACATCACATCTGGAACCAGCACCAGAGTTCAAATGTCACCTTTTCTGTTCACTCCCTGTAAGGATACTGCATGCAAGAGTCAGTCAGAGACAGGAGAGTGAGTCAGGGGCCTGGCCTACAGCATGCTGTTTTGCAATGCCAGAATCATTTCTAGAATTTACCACTTTCATGGTGCACTGATACAGAAAGTCTTAGTAAAACCAAATTATTTCTTATGCTTTCTTAGCATTGAAGGGGAGGCTGACTTTGCTAACTGCCAGAGCCAGGCCAACCGCACAGACGTGCATGTGCTCAGTCCAGGTGCTACCTGCATGTGAAAGCACCTTCATTCCTTTTCCTGGTTACATCTTTGTAGACTGACCCCAGGTTCTGGTTCATCTCTCAGTTATAATTCTCCTAAGTTACAATACCTTGTCATCTGTTGTGAGCCATGGACACTTCCTCTGTAACCCAGACAGCTCTCAAAATCCCCCTTCCTCTAAGAAGTCCCCCATGACTGGTTGGAATAGCAGTCCTGGAACCACCTCATTTGGGTACGGGGGTTTTCATGTGGCTATCCTCCATTTGCCAAGCCAGAAAAAGTATTTTCACCTGTTCCTGTTTTGCTTAGCTTTTCATGTCCTTGGTGCTGATGTGCTTCTCCCAGCTGCCCCTAGTACAGGGACACCAGAAAGCACGCCTTATGGCAGGATGAGCTGCAGTGGCAGAGATGAGGAACTACAGGGTCAGTGGCTGCGGGTGTGATACAGCCACTTACCAGTCTGCTGCTCTCACCAGTCTGGTCAACCCCCCAACTCATTAACCATGGAGCTCCCCTTTCCTCACCTGTGAAGTGGACATGACGCCACATTGCTGCTCGGTTGCCAGGAGCTGGGGGGCAAGATCATGGGAAACAGAGAATTAGCAGGACCTGGGATCAATGCTCTCTGACAATGATTAGACACAGGCAAGGAGGACCTGAAGTTTAGTATTTATTTTAAATGCTAAAATGAGACACATACAAAGTCAGGTCAGTGAATGAAATGCTGAAATAAAGCTGCTGAGGGGAAAACTGTCTGCTAAATAGCACCTTGTGCTGCAGATGGTTTCTAAACTGGCCAAGTGCTCTGTAGTCAATATTTAGAAGAACATCAACATTTGCGATAGCAGTTTTGTCACTCCTAACTCAGATACGATGGATAACATGCTTTGGAGAGATGATATTCTGAATATTTCCTAATATTTCTTAGTGAGTACATCTGTAAACGATGAACCTTTTACTTCTGGTTCTGAAGACTTCCTCCTTGCACACTAGGTGGACAAACACAGGAATGCCGACTGACTTCAAGTAGTGGATGCCACGGATGGCCATCCTCTGCGCTGATGTCACTTGCATTAACAAAGACGTTAATGTTTGCATTTTTCACAGAAGGGAGGTTCCATGACACATGCAAGAAAATCTGAAAACCCTGCTGAGGAGGCTACAAGTATTCTGCAGCCTGGCTGTAATGAAGTGGGGTGGGGGAAATGACTGGGAAGGAGGTCACGGTGACCTATGCCTTCTGGTAAACGAAGTCAGCAGCAAATGTAGGACAAGCGTCACGTGGTTCGGCAGTTCCCACCTCTGGTGGCTGCAGGAACACCTTTGAATCTTCAGGAAACACAGGCAGCACCGTGGGTGCTCTTTCAGACTCTGAGCAAGAGACTTCAAAGGGCAGGAGGTGGTGGGAAGGAAAGAAGTCACCAGAAGGGAAAAGAGGCCGGGCGGGCAGCAGTGCCAACCTCGCCTTTCATTTGCTCCTTGGGAGGCATAGGGAGGGCACCTGCACCCCCCCTCTACCTCCCCCCGCCCCCCACACCCCCGCTGTCCTGTCCCGGCACATTAAACCTGTCCCACCAAATATATGCTGCCAACAGGTGCTGGAGGACAGGGGACGCATTGCTGTGAAGTGACACCAAAAAATGACATTGGGAAGCTGCTGAGTGTTCAGTACTGGGAAAAATAAAAACCAGGCAGCAAAATCGAATGTTTACTTGGGCCACAAATATGCAGGTGACAAACACTCCCCCAAACCCTCTTGAACCAGCAGATTGGGAGCAACTTGTATAAGATTTTTAGGTGTGCAGCTTAGGTGAATTAAAATACCAGAGATGTCCACAGAAAACTTTTGAGTCTCTTCTTGTCAACCTGCTCATATGTCTCCAGAGCTATCAACACCAGAATTATAGGAAATGCTTAGTCTATATCACATGTCACCTCCAAACACTTACCAACAGTTAGCTAAGGAAAGAAAATGTGTGTGTGTGTGCTTTTTCTGAAAAGGTATTTTGTAGGACCCATTGCAATAAAAATGGCCAAACACACTTGAGCACTTCAAGTACAGTTCTATTGGCTGAAACACAAAGACGATACATTGTTCTAAGCCACCAAGTCAGGGGTAACAGAAAAAGATTGAGAAAGGATTTATAAACCTAACGATTTATATGTGAGATACCTTGAGGGCACATGAGTAAGTGAGCAGCTTTACTACTTGCTATCTTTCTGAACTGCCCCTGCTCTGTATCTATGTTTTCATCATGGTGGAAGAGGAAGCTTGGAAACAGGTGAGTTGTAAGTGCATGCTGCTCTTGAACTTGTTCAGCAGTTCTTCCAGTAATCTGCAGGGAGAAGAAGTGATTTTACATCTTGACAGCAGGAAGGTTGCCTAGTAACACAAGAAAACATGCTGGGGGGAGGGGGGTAAGAGGAGGGGGGAGTAGCTCCCAGCCTATTTCAGCACTTTGAAAAAAAAATTATTCAACAAAGGATTTTGAACTCAGCATCAGAAATCAGTCAATCAAAGACATTCATCAAAAGGAATATATTTATACACATATTTGTATTAATATGTCAAAGCCTCCCTCCTGTCTCCTTCCCTTAAAATAATTAGATTCCTCCCTAAAACTGATTGTTTGGGCCTGTACTTTTTTCTTTTAATTTACTGAAAAAAATTTCACTCACACCAAAATATATAGCTTTGGATATACAGTTCTATGAAAACTGAAAAATGTGCTCTATGTCGTGCACTGGAATAAAGTCTCCTCCTGGGACAGTATCAGAGTGTCTTTTGTTTTTGACATCCCCCAGAAGCATGAACCTTTGAGCCATGCTTTAACTGTTAAAAATATTATTTCTTTAATCTTTTATCTTCTTTTCACAAGTCAGCAGGATTTGAAACCGATTCCTATATAGGAGGCAGGGAAGACAGGGCTGTAGGTGTGCTTGTCTGAACAGCACCCACTTGCCATGCAGGAACATACCAGTGAAAGAACTGGACTGACACCTATGCTTCCTGTCCAAGTCTCAGTCTCCATGTAACATTTCCTCCCAGTAGCTCAGTCTTCCTGTCCCTTCCCACCCCTGAGTTTCCACAGAAGTCACTGATGAGAGCACACAGCCCAGCCCTGGCTGGCCTCTCCATCACCGGAGGCACCAGATACACTTATCTCTGGACCGATCAGTCAGACACACTTGTGGGTGGATTTCAGTTCTGGCAGGAGCAGCAAAAATCAACATTTCATCTGCCTCCACTGAGGGTAGGCCAGGCATTTAGGAAATTAGCCTGGCTTAAATTTTGACTCAGGTGAGAATTTCCTGTTCGATGAGGAGCAAAGTTTAAACTGCAGCGGCAACCCCTAATCTAGAGTGTACCTCACGCATGACAGAACCATGCCGTGTGGATGAGTCTGTTCTTTTGTCACAGCGCACATAATATAGAGCACAAAATGGACACTGCTGAGCTACTTGGAGGGAGACACGTTGTCACGTCCTGGGCTTTACTTGTGCTGGCCTCTGCTGAGGTCAAGTGCTACCTTCATAAAAATGTAAGACAAGGATACCCTTTACTGAGTGAGTCAAAAGCTTTCTTAGGATGTTTTCTGTACTAATCACTTGGAACAAGAAAGAACTACCAGTTCTGGCATGAATCCAGAAGCAAGATCTGACCTTGCCCTGTTATGCGATGAAGCAGGTGCCACCCATGTCATGTCAAAGGGCTATGCCTACTGCTCTTCCTTAAACCCAAACCATTATTTGGAAAAAGAATGTGTTTAGGTGACAAAGTCTTGTTCCATGCTAGGTCTAAGGTGCTCCTGAACTTACTTTTTATCTGCTCCACTGGAGAGCTGGGGCAGGGCTTCCAAAGCCTGTTTAAAACTGGACCTAGAACATAAGAAACAACACTGGTATAGAAACATTTCCTATTTCCAAGGGGAGTTAACTGCATCTTTCAAGATTCTGAGGCTTATTTTCCATCGAAAGACACCAACAGAAGCCAGTGGAGCATGTAGAAGCAGGAGAAAAAGTAAAAGTGAAAACAATAGAAAAAGTAAAAGTAAAAGTGAGGGGACTGTGACAGACAGGCTTCATAGGAGTGGGGCTGAAGCTCAACTAGGAAATGAAACACCACCTGAGAGGCTGAAGGAGGAGCTGGTTTAAGGGGTGGTGTTCCTTGTGGGGGATCAGTCTTCAAGGACACAGGCTGAATTTAAAGCCTTTTCACAATAAGACTGAACTATAGATAAATCAATTGGGACAAAGGAAGGGAACTAAGAGGAAACAGGAAAAATCTTGTGAGAGATGACAGTTCTGACAAGTCTAGGGTCCAACTTAGAGCCAATATCTTAGACTAAGTAAGGGGTTTATGGGGACCAGCTATCAATATACTTAAAATTTGTGAGACTATGATGCTGCGTATCTAAAACTTTTAGTGTCATTTCATTTCATAAAAAAGGGGAAAGGAGTGAATTTTTCAAAACAACTCACCAACTTGGGATGTTTGACTTTTTAGAGCAGAAAGTACCAGAACTGCTGACTCAAATGAAAAGTATTTCATTTGGTAGTGACTTGAACTGTTCACTGAAGAAACTACTCAACTTCTTTTTTCAACCTTTTGTGGCTGAAGGACTAAAGTAAAAAAAAAAATGCAATATCCCTTGATATGGACCAGTTTGATGCTGTGTTATAGATCCCATCAGTTATAAATAGATCCTCTCAGGAGACATATTTTTGAGTGATGGGTTCTCAGACCAGCAATGGGTATCAGTCTTGAGAGAGACTGCAATGTCCCAACAGGGTCATAAACATGGGCCTTGGGATGCATCAGTTGCTCCAGAAACTGGCAGGGTGTGGGGTGTGGGGTGGGCTTTAGCTCTGGACACAGCACCTTCTCAACAGAGAATCAACTTTCCTCCTTTCTGACATGAAAGGAAGTCAGCTATTATCTTCACCATCAGTTCCTTTTTTGGGAAACCTCTTCTCAATCATGCAGAGGAATGGGGATGCACTAGTCTTTACTTTTATATTCTAATCTTTTATATTCTAATAATAACAATGAAGATGGCACCATCTACTGCTTGCCCTGCACCAGCAGTGCAGAGATGACTTGACATTTTTTTCCTTTAGTTCCCTGAAAACTCTGCCTAAAAAAAGTCTGACTCTGTTGCTTTAATAAGGACGGAATTTGGACTGAAGGGGTAAGGGAGAGGGCAAAAGCATGTGGGCTGCACACAGACACACAGGTGAGAGGCTTTCTGATGTCTACCCCTTAATCCTGCAGGAGAATGGCTGGGGTGGGGGGAGGTGTGCTTGAGTAATAGGAGCCATGGAGAAATGGCTCTGGTCAGCTAGGGCAGGCACCAACATCCTGTGTTAGGAACAATCTAGAAAGTCTTTTCCGATGTAAAGATGGCAGTGAGGAGGATGGCAGTGGCCAGGTCAGAGTCGCTGTGATGAACATGCATAGCACATGGAGTTTAATCTGTGGAGGCCCTGGCTTCTCGGGATGTTATTGTCATCCCCTCGTACTTTCTCGCTGATCTGCCAGTGGGTAAACAATTTTCTGCAGGTAGATTGTCAATGTTGTTTCAGTTCACCTACTGATATTTCAGTGTTAGGAAATCCTGACTTTCATTCAAAACAGCTAAAATTTATCATCGAATTTCCACTACAAAATTTTACAGAGAAACCACAACTCTTCCTCTGTTATTTACAGCACTTGAACTGTCCTACGGAGTCTGTGGTGAATCTGTTCAGACTCTACTCCCAGTCTTGCCTTTTCTTTTCTTCTTCTTTTTTTTAAAAAAAAAAAAAGAAGCAGGCAATCACACTCTGCCACAGCATGGAGGGGCTTTAGGGTCCTTCGAGTGAATGAAAACCATGAAACGGTAGGGAGCCTTTTCTTCCTTATAGCGTGCTACAAAGAGGGCATCTTTGAAGTTTTTGGTTTATGATAAGTTGACGCTTTTTAGCTAAAAATTGGACCAGTCAAGGAGAAACCTGATCATATCACAAGATTGTGGGCCTCCATATAACCAGTGGCAGGATCGCAAAGGCCCCTGCTCACAGACAGGCCTTGCGTCTGGGGAGATCCTCCCAACGAGCGCTGCTGGTGTCTCACCTGCTGTCGGATGTTAGATAGATGGCCACGGTGTCCCGCAGAGCACAGATTTCCAGCCTTGCCTACAGAGGAGAGAAGAACAGCGTGACCTGTTGGCATGACTTATCAGATACATGTGTTGGGGGGCTGGTTTCCAGGCTGCTCACTGCTGGGATGGGGCTGCTGGGTCCAGAGTAATCCAGTCCACTACCACAGTGACTAGTTGCCATGAGTCGACCTTCTAGAACAGTTCAGAGAAATGGGCTATGACAGAATTTCCTTTTACTGAAAGTCCACTTAGAGTGAAATGAACTCAGGGTGAAGGCAAGGAGTCAGCTATCTAGCTGTAGAAGGCACACACTGTACGAGGATTTTCTAGCAATCTGTACTTGCTATCTCACCATCATTTTTCTTTCAGTCTGTGTGTGTGAGGAAGGAGAGTCTGAACCATGGCCTCCGAAAGGTTCACCACCCCCACAAACCCAAGGAAGTGGGTGGGCTCACTTCCTTACCTCTGTGTTCTTCCAGGTATATGGATTTCAGTCTCAAAAGTTAACTTAAGGCTCTGCAGAGTCAGTGCCTACTGAAACCACAGCTGGCTTCCTCTATTTTTTTTTTTTTTAACAAAATTAACAAGCTGGCCTTAAAATTCATATGACCTTGTTAATAAAAAAAAAATTCATATGACCCTAAAATTCAAATTCAAAGAACTCAGAACAGATAGAATCATTTAGAAAAAATAAGAATGCAGCTGGAGAAACTCTGACTTTGTGACAAGTCAATACAATGTGGTACTGGCAATGTGGACAGACACATTGATCAGCACAAGAGGACTGAGTGTCTAGGAATAATCAAGTGACTTTTGATAAGGGTGATGAGAACATTCAATGGGGAAAATAATGGTCTCTTCAACAAGTGGTGCTGGAACAAATGGATAACCACATGCAAAAGACTTAAGTTGGGCCCCCTCCCCCCTTCCTTAAGACAAAAAAGGCACTCTAGATAGATCACTCTGACATATAAGGCATAAAGCTGTAGAACAGTTAAGAAGAAAACAAGAGCAAATCTTTACCACATGGTGCTAGACAGGCCTCCTTAGACATGACACCCAAAGTATAAGCAACAAAACACAAGCAGATCAATTGTGAAAAATTCATCAAAAATGAAAAACTTCCAGGCTGCCAAGGACTCCAACAAAAAAGTAAAAGACAACACACAGAACTAGAAAGCACACACATGACAATTTATCTCTATTGTTTACATCCGAGTGTATGTCAAAACATGAACCTACAAGGAAAATACGAGAAAAAATACGGTCAAACTTTTGGTGGGAGATTCAAGATGAAGGATTAAGTTACTGCAAAAAAAAAAAAAAAAATCGTGCAAAAACTTTATTTAAATGGATAGGATTGTACCTTTTAATTCATCTGTGAATTAGGCCAATTGTAAAAGCTGGAGCTACTGATAGAAGACACAGAATTGTATTTCAGAAAGTGTCTTGCTAAGAGATCAGCAGAAATCATCAGATGATCCCTCCGGCCCCTCTGAACTGGCACTCGGCAAGGAAGCTGGTATGTGACTCTTTATGTAAATGATGATCAAAGAGTAACCTGCAGGCCCACTCAGACTCCACTCAACAGAAGGAAGTCTAACACAGTCATCCTCAAAGAGGGCAGCAAAGTGGGGATTTAGGCGCATGTGAGTTTTTTCAAAGTAGAAAAGCCTGCTTGGTTCCTGGGAGGCATCAGAGTAGCAGAGGCTGAGTGCGAGCTGGCTATGAGAGTAGGTCAGGCCACAGGTACTGGGCAGACTTTTGTGACAATTCCAAGACCACCTATGCCTTCTGTAACTTTGGCAACTTCCTTTTTTTTTTTTTTCCCTAAAGAAGAGAATTTTATTTTTTAAGATTTTAATACCTATCAAAGAAATAGTAAGATAAGAAATTTAAAGGAAGTTCTTTGACTATTAGTTACGTTTTTTCTTTTAAATTGTGATTTTTATATTTTTATTGATTATATATATGTGTGTGTGTATGTGTTTATATACACATTTTTGTATACCCTAAAGTTTTCCCAAAATATTGTCTCTGAACCATTATAATGATCCTTTGGTGTTGCCCTGATTTTGCCCTCCCTTGCTATATACTTTAGGTCCGTTATCAGTATGCTAGTTTTATCTTTTACTTGTCCTTTGGTTTCTCTATTTCCAACATAGTCTTTGAATTAATCGTCTTCCTTTAATTAAACTTTAAACACTCTACCCCCCCCCGCAACCATTATAATAATCACAACCTTTCAACTTTATAATATTAAAGGTCTGAAAAGTCAACATTTTAGAGAAAATTGGTGGCAGCTGGAGAGCAGAAGTTTCTGTAACAGATTTTTCCCTCACCAACTTGCCAAATTAATGTGTTTTCCATTTCAAACTCCACCCCCATTTTTGTATGGAAACTATCATTTCTTTGAGAAAATGTTACAGTGAATATCTACAATTCCACAGGCTCTCCCAGTTGCACTGACCAGCCTTCTCTCATCTCTCCCCATGTATCAGTCCACCATGTTGGTTTGATAGATTTCATGCATTACTGACTAAAGAGGACTGTTTCAATTCATTAGTGTTTCAGTTAAAATTTACATATGTAAAACCTTAAAGTGCATCATTGGTTGAGCTCTGATGCTGGTGTAAAGGAAAGTCTGATCAGGTGCCCATCCTGGGGCTCTTCCCCGGAGGAAAAGCACTATTCTGGGACTTATTTTCCGCTATAGATGAGTCCAAGCTGTTCTAGAAATTCATGTAAATCAAACCCACAGAGTATTTGTGCTCTTTGGCGTGAGGTTCCCTCCACTAACACAAATGCTCCTGAGACCCACCCAGGTGGTCGAGGCTGTTAGTTCTCTTCACTGCTGGTCAGTATTTGGTTACATGAACCACAGCTGGGTTATTCCACTGATGAACACCTGGGCTGCTTCCAGTTTGCAGCTACTATGAATGAAACTGCTCTGGGTATTCTTATATATCTTTTCCTTATGGACAAACATTGTTAAGTCCTCATGCTTAAATACCTACGGGGGCTTAGGAAGGCTGGGCCACTGGTTGTGTTAGAAAACAAACTGTAAGAACTTTTCCCAGTGTAGTTACCTGCCGTTTTCCAATCCCAGTGACAAATTAAGAGTTCTCTTTTCCTATAGTCTTGTCAATATTTGGTGTTTTCAGTCTTTCATTTTTTCCATCCTTGTACGAGGTATCTGCAGTGCTATTTTTCATTCCCTTGGTAGCTAATGGTGCTGATGGACTGACATTCCTTGTGCTGATCGGTCATTCTGACCCCTCTGGAAATGAAATCACATGCATGGGATTTCAGCCCTTGGGGGATGTCCCGGGGTCCCTGGAACTTGGCTTGTTTTCTTTTTTCCCCTCAATTATTCTTTTTCATACTTCATATTGGAAAATTCACATGATCTATAAATCCACTAACCTTTTCTTCTCTTCCCTCATCTACTTATTTCCCTGTACCAAATCTTTAAAAACACAAGTACATATTTTCTCATACCAGAATTTCCATTCAATTCTATTTGAGTTTCTTGTCCTTTGCTGAGGTTTCTGAACCATTCATTGAGACTGTGTCTCTTTTACATCCCCAAACACAGCTGCTTTAAAAGCCTTATCTTCCCATGCTGACCATGGGTCATCTCAAGGTTGGATGTGGTTGATTATCTACTGGACTGAGACTGAACTATGCTTCCTGTTTGGTTTGTGGGCTTTGATTAAATGTGGGGTGGCCCTGGATATTGTGAGCACTGTGTGGGGGGTCACTGGGACTCTGTAACATGTCTCTGAACAGTGATGATCTTCGTTTTGCTGGGTTTGGCAAGCAATTAACTTATTTGGGTTCAAACTGGAAACTCACAGCTCTTGGGCAGTATTTCCATTCTTACTTCAGTGCTAGCTTTCTCTGGGTGGGCAGGAGTAGAATGTGACCCTGCACCTGTAGCCCAGGGGCTGGTTAGAGATTTGGGACTCTCCCATCCCTGGGAACACGGCTCTCACATTGCAGTGACTGTGTTTGTCCAGAAGCCTATTGTTCAAGTCAGAAAGACAGCAATGTTTTCTAGGTCTGCCTGTAGGTTAGAACTCACAGAAAGTGAGCAATTTTCACCAAAGGAGTAATTTGTTTCTAGAATCACACACTAATGGTCACTGGTCATCCTTAGTTTTACTTATTTATTTTTTAATATAGAAAAAGTGTACATATTATTTACGAACACAGTTGTCATCTCTAGCGACTGGTGCTATTAGGGGCTTCCTCAGTATTACTGGAAACAAAATGCCATTTCCTTAAAAAAACACACTCACATGGCCCTGGACTGCTGGGGACTTGCTGGCTAGAGGCACTCTAATGATCATCAGGGATTACAGAACTTAAATTTGTTATTGTAACCATGTAATTCAAATAACATAAGCCCATGGAATATGTGTACAAAGAGACAGCTAATGGTCATTTCTACGCCAACTACATTGAATGCTTTGGCATTATTGTTATAAGAGAATCACGAAAAATTTCTGAAGACAGGAAATGTGAAAATTTTGAAGATAGAAAATTAAAAGGAAAAAAAAAAAAACCCAAAGGGCTATGGAAGGAATCTACATGCAGATGCTGTTATAAGAGTGGCCGAGGTCTTTTCTACTATGACACAGGAACTCTGGAATGTGTAGTAGACACGGCACTATGAGTACAGCCCACAGGTGCAAGAGGATGTGGATCCTCCATCAGCAGACCCACAAAGAAAGACAACTCTCTGTCAATCTGAACACTGATGACTGAGACACATTTAGATGTGTTCAGTGGAACTAAAAGCTCAGCAGGATGCTATGTTCCCCCAGTACCTGCAGTGCCCCGTTCTTGCTGAAGGATGAGACGCACTGCATCAGTCGGCTGAGCTCTTCAGAAACCGCTTCCACCACCTTTGACAAAACCCGGGGCACCAACTCTTTGGAAATGGTGAACACCTGGTGGAAGGTTTCAAATAAGAAAAAATGATGTGTTATGGGACCTTGAATGTGTTAAAAACAAAGGAAAGCAAAAACCAAAATAACTCACAGGTCTTCTAAATCAAATATTAAAGAATCAGAATTAGGAAAGACAGAAACAGATTTCTACTTGAGATGTATTAACCAGTTCATGACACAAAATAACCCTCTTTAAAAGATGCTGGCAGGAATAAGCTCGGCAGGTACAGCTGGCTAACTGAAACTAGTTTGAAAGATTTCTTCTTCTTGCCACAGTCACAAGATGGAAAACATAATTTGTAAAGGAGAAATTTTAGAAACAAAAACGGGCTGTGATCTAAGTAAGCCAAAATTAACTTTTAGACTATAAGGCCAAATTAGTGGTTCTTGGAAAGGAAGATGGGAGGAAGGTGGGTAAATTGGATAAAAGGGATCACTTGTAGCGTATAAACTTAATGGGGTGGATAAAGATGTTGATTTAAAATGACACACACCTGAAACTCATATACTGTTACCCCAAATCAGACTCCCCTCAGAATGAAACAACGTCACTTCACACTGACTGTTATCTTGAACTGAACAAAACACAATAGTGGACTGTTCGCTAAACTGAATTTATATTTCTTTTCATTTGATTAGAAAACATAATTTCCAAGTTTTGAGTTTTGGTATTTTTCATACAAGTCATTACATTCGGAAATTTGGTGATGTATTTGACTACTTGATTTATAAATGAAAATCCTACTTGCTTTTTAGTTTTTTCTTCTTTCGGATTGATTCAAAACCTTAAAAACCTTTGGATCAGTTGCAAACCAGAGTGCTTCAAGAACATTTTCGGCAAGTTACGATCATGTGGAAGGCAGTAAGTCTAATGCAAATCACCTCGTGGTCATTGCTCATGGATGCTGCTTGGTGCTGCCTAATTAGATGTATGCCTCACCTCTGAACCTTCTGTGTGGCTCAGTTCCCTGGGTCAGCTCCAGTCCAACTCCCACAGAAATGCTTGGCTGGTGGATACTTTACATTCATTTTACTGGAAACTGACCTCACAAGAAAACATCTTTCTATCTCTGATCAAAAATCATGATTGACAGTATTGTTGATTGACTATCGGAACACATACGTGATAAATGCCTGCCAGTGTTCAAGCGTATCAAATCCTTATTTTTACAGAGGAACTTGGATGCTTTCCTTCAGGGAGAAATCACATGATCACCGATTCGATTT
>PVHY01001662.1:129240-149770 GCA_004024945.1 Uropsilus gracilis
CCCCGGGCAGCAGCAGATACGATCCAAGGGTGAACTCTTCGCCGGGTCCCTTTTTATCTGGCCACCCATCAGTTACATGCACTGAAAATACTGGCAGTGAGTAATGGATCATGAAATTACTGAGAAGGTAGTCATAGTGGTAACCCTGGGGCAGCTGTGGTCTGTTCCCTAGAAACGTCCTGCTCAGAAGCTTGCTCGCTGAGAGAGCTGGTGTGAACTTTCAGGGGGTAGTGTGAGGGTGCATGTCTTGGTGTGAATGGGCAGCACTGCCATCTCTAGGAGCCTAAGTCAGTCCCCCAGAGGAAACCACACACATGCCCTCCGCGCCTGTCTTTCTAGCCAGCTCTGCGTGTCCCACAGTTCCAGGCACTACGGACTGCCACATATAATGCCAGTACCTGGAAACTGGAAGAAGGTTTGTGGGTTTTCCAAGATAAGGGTTTCACTGTCTTTCAGTCCAAGGGCAAAACATTCTCTTAATCTCTCTTCTCTTTAACTTTCAGGTATTAAAATATTTGGTTTTAAGCAGGAGAAAAATGAGACACAACTTCAGGAAAAAGACTCACTGCTAACAGCACACACACACATGAAAGTGGAGTTATGTTTTATTTACTACCAGTATGTGCTCTCAAGGGGGAAAAGATCACCATACATGGAAGGCATCAGATTTGCCTTTTCTTCTTTTTTCCCCAGATACCTATCTGTCTTAGGAACATCTAATGATAGCTTACCTCCGCGTGCACTGCGATTATGTTCACCAGTGCTTCTTTTAAATAGTTTCTGACACCTGAAATCAAGATGGGGGAGGGGAGAGATATTACTTGTAAGTCTCCTGACTCCCCTGCTGGCTGCTCCATACACACGCGACTCTCTAAGGAAAAACAGAAAGTAACATCACCACCGTCTGCTCCTTTCACAGAACCAAATGGTGAAAGGATTAATTTTTGCATAGGTTTAAAAAAAACCCACAAACTTAAATTAGCTAGGCGTTTTCTTTTATTGTTTTCCCATTTCCATCACTCTTGATGTCTTGGTTGATTAGCTTCAAAATTGAAATCTCTCATAAAAATTGTTCTTCTATTTCTTGACATATGCACATAAGCACTATGTGTTTTACATAGGCAGTCTTCATCAGCACATACACGTACTCACACTAACAGATGGAAAACCGGACAACAGGTGGGTATTTAACAAAGTTTATGAAACCTATTCTAGACATTTTATTTCCACAGATGAAAGTCTAATTATTGTTAGGAATGACTATTTAGGTCTTAAAAAATGACTTCTGGGAGAAACTGTCAAAACCACCCTCAATATGATTCTGGAAAGCAGAGATGGGACAGGACCAAATGCTCCAGGTGGGGGGGGCATGAGACACCAAACAGGCACGATTCTGTCACTGAGGCACACTGACCATGATGTCAGGAGACTTTGGCTCCCATCCCAGTCTCACAACCTACAAGTCATGACCTTTGGCAAGAACACTGCAAACCCACGCCTCTCTTCTATCAGTACATCTCACGAGCTAAAGCCCCCGTGTGGTGGGGGGCTGGGGACATTCAGGGCATGGTGTCCACAAGTACCTCCGGCATCTTTGTGCTGCCGTAAGAACTTCAGAGTTCTTATTATAATCATTACTTTGCAAGAAATAAAATGCAAAACCAGAATGCCGCTTTACCATATCTCCAAAACCGTCACCCCAGTCCAGTTATTCACTCAGAGTCCAAGCATACCTGGGAATGCCTTCACGGGTAAACTGCACACCCCAGCACCACTTCTCTGTAGAACAGAGAGAAATACACTGGCACGAGAAGCCTCGAACATCAGAGAAGACGTCAAGGAGAACAGTCCCCGCAATGTC
The DNA here is from genome assembly GCA_004024945.1 of Uropsilus gracilis. NCBI lineage: Eukaryota > Metazoa > Chordata > Mammalia > Eulipotyphla > Talpidae > Uropsilus > Uropsilus gracilis. The sequence continues at coordinate 131,102 of PVHY01001662.1, forward strand.
ACCCCAGCTGCTGATTTAGGTAAGTTGAGGTAAAGGCCAAGAATTAGCGCCAACTTTCCAAGACAGTCTTTTGTAGACTCTATCTCTAACCAGTATTTGGTTCTGTCACATCCTTGTGAGTGGCACACGAACAAGTACACACACACAAATGGGTCTTTCTCTTCAGAGGGTGACTTCATTTGCAGCTCTTTGAGGTGTGAAAGTTCTGGTGTTACTAGTTCTGTTTTGTTGTTGGACTAATGGGGGAGTCAACTGAATAGTTATTTGGTAGAATCCAGAAACTGCCTGAGTCTTCTGAGAGGAGAGTAACAAGTCTAACTGGAGACTTAAGAGAGAATATCAGGACCCTGTCATAAGTGAGGTTGCTTGTAAACGAGAGGAATCAACTTGTGCTCCAGATCAGGACATTTCTCTTCCCGCAGGAGGGCAGTCTGAGCACACAGCTACTCCCTGGTATGAGGTGGAGAGGGACAAGGGTGACACAGCCACCCCAACCATTTTAGAAACAGCGCTGCAGAGGATGAGAGTAACAAACACAGGAGGTTTTCCCCCACAGACCATATTTCTGTTGACAGAAAATTAGAGGGGAAAAAAAGCTTTCTATTTAGGTTGACCACAGGATTCACAAGGAAAATCTATGGGAAGGAGCACAGAGTCTTTACCGTGGACCGGTCAGAACATGGTACATTTTTTTCTTTCTTTGGCGTTTTTATTTTTATGACTAGAAAAAACATGTGAAATCATTGTCCTTCCCCATTGCCCCCAATTCAGCAAGTAACTGCTTCAAGGGGTTAAGTGGTGATGCTGGAAAAAGAGAAGGGAAAACAGTGTGGTCCTAGGGATGGACAGAAATAGCACCCCTGGTCAAACCACATGTCAGGTCAGGGAGGGTTCACACAGCAACAGCCTCCACCTCCACTGAGAAGCATCTGAGACACATGTAGGAACCCAAGGCAGGTGGGGTAAGGTATTGCTAGGGTCTTCAGAGCCAGGGCAGGCCAATCTTAGAACCTACCAGCAGCTGATGCTTTGGGTACAAAGGAACGGTCATCTTTTTTCACAGTCACCCTTCTGCCACCTACAGATGTAAGGATTTTTTATGGCCTGGTGGGTTGTATTGTCCTTAGTTCCAGGAAGTGGCTAAATATTCTCATTCATTCATTCATTCATTCATTCATTCATCACTCATTCATTCATTCATCACTCATTCATTCAACATGCATTCACTGAGATTTTACAGGGTAGGACTATGCTGGGTACCCATTGGAGGGAGCAGGTTTTAGAGCCCTAGAGAAGTGTACAGATCCCAGGTGTTCTCAAGGCTCCCACATGCTTGGCTGTTAAATTCCAACCCGAGTTACTGCTATTCATGCACGTGTCTGAGGCACATATGACAGGCCAGTGGCAGGGAGCTGTGGGAAAGGGTTTGATACTGTACTCCGGTTTAAACTGAACTTGTGAAATGCTGACTAGCTTGCTCTCTCTGTTGTCAACCTTTTGAAAAGGCATTGAAGGAGCATATTTGGGTGGAGAAAGTCAGGGCCCAGGGCTTGGAGAGCAATGGCCTCTATGTCTGGAGACTGAGGTCTGAGGGTTCACAAACATGAAACAGATAAGATCTTTGTGGTCTTCCTAGTTAAGAATTTCAATTCCTTTCTCTCTTCACCCCACTCAACAGCCTGTTTGAGAACAAGCCTGCAACACGCCCTGCTCTCTGGCCCACCTGCCCAGTCTCTGCCTGTGTCCCGCAGGGCTTCATGCTGTGCTTCTCAAACACTAAATGCAGATGAACCCTCTGGTTCGATACTTATTGAGTTTTCTATTTTGAAATACTGCCCTGGTGTTTAGGGCTTTCAAAATCCACCTCCAGGTGTTTAGGGCTTTCAAAATCCACACCACCAGAAAACTGTAAAGGTGGCCAACACCCGAGGTCCTTGGCTAGTGCCGTGAGGCACTCATGTCTCCAGGTCCCAGCAAACACAGCTGGCAATAGACAGCAATCTTTTCACTGGTGGCCAAAGAGGCCGGCTTACTCTTATTTGCTCTTTTTCACTTGGGCAAAGAAACTGACGTGGGAATCACACCAGAAAACGTGGCTCAGGGTTTAGAGAATTGAAGTTTCCAGGAATGTTGAGTTGGGTCTTCCCACTGACGTCACTAGAGGCTGAGTGGGCTCTGTGATCTCTTCCTGGAATGGAAGGGGCTTAGCATGGAGCAAGAAGGTAGTGGGAAGAATGAGAAAAATCTGGGGAAAACCTAAAATCTAGAAACTGCTGGAGAAGCTTAGCCTGCCCTTTGGTATGAAGGTGACTACACCTGCTGCGCAGGGAGAGCCAAGTACAGGTGGGGGTAGAAGGTCCATGCTGCTGTGGTCTGGGGTGAGGCCAGGACGTGAGTTTGGCCACTGCTTCCCCAAGGACTGTGAACATGGCTAGGAAACCATTTTGCAGTTAATTTTGGTGATATGTACTCTTCCTCCACCCACTGTGTATTGTTCTCATTTCAATATTAATTACAATTGACAGCTAATGATGACTCTTGGGTTCACCAAGTCGAGAGAATGAATGGTAGGTAATGTTGGAAGATTTGGGGTTCAGGTTCTCGCCTGCCTATGTGCATATACTACGACTCCAAGAAAAAGCAGGCCTCCTTTTTGACAACTGCCTACTCTGCGAAAAGCAGAGGTCAGAACATCTGTTTTGTTCACAGAGTGGTATGAAAGTGTGATCCACGCCACATCTTCACTTATCAAATATTCCTGTGTGTCCCATACTGGCCAGGTGCTGTGCAAGAGTGAGAGAAACACACAAAGCCCTCCCAAGAGAGCTGAGGCAGCAATGGGGGGCCACTTTGTGGGCATACTTCAGGGGCTGCTTTCAAAACAAAGACATAAAAGAAGGCAGTGCTTACTAGGACACACTCATTTTGCTTTTGGAAACACCTGGCATTGTTGCTTGGACATCGGAACCATCTAGAGCACCACCTAGCTGCCGCAACCCAAACTGCAAGTTCTATTGATGGCTGCAAACAGTGAAGTCCTGGTTAGGTGTTGTGCTAGCATGGGAGGTGTCTCTGGCAGACTCCATATGCTCATTTTGCTAGTGCACAAAGGACTCTGGATGTCAGAATTGTAGAATAGCTCTTCTGCCATCATTTGCCTCCATAGGCCACTAAGGTGGACCTGGCGCAGGTGGTGACCCCTGTGCAATGGCCTGCATGAATCAGAATACACGTGGGAGCACACCCTGGAGTCAGTGAGGAAGTGACATCCTTAGCTGTGCTGGCTGACAGCCCCTGGATTTGCAGAGTGCTGTGCGATCACCCCAAGCCCTCTCAACATGGAGACCTCTCTCCCATGGAAGCAGCCTTCCACTCACCAGTGTGAATATGTGGTGAGTATCTGTCCCTTCTGCTGCAGTGTCACCTCAATGAGCAGAGAGGACACCCATGTTTACCTGGCCTTTGCTGCCTTGCATCCGCTACGGCGGCCTATAGCAGGTATTTAAAAATACAGAAGAGACCAAAGGAGGCAGAGACTGGGTCTGCATTGCTTACTCGCTGTGAGTTCCTACAACTTAACCCTCCTAATACAGCTTATGGCAGGGGGTACTCACCTGAAGGCACGTGGGTCTCAGTCCTCACTGGAGTTACGAGAACAAGGTCCTTTGAGAACTGTCTTTTAGGATCATTTGAAGACTGCAACTTGAACAACAATACTCTACAGCAGAACGGAACGCTGGGAAGCTAAATATACCTATTTTCCAAACAAAATTTGCTGTTCTAGCCATAGACTTCAGCAAATAGGTCATCTCAAGTAATGAGCCATCAGACATTTTTACCGGTGTGCCCTGCCTCAGACACTCAGGAAGATGCTTTGTGTATTAGGATGCGGGCACATACACCAGGAAACTTGGGTTGGGGGCTAAGGGGCACCAGCTTTCTGATACGACAAAGGGGGTGTGTCCGGATGGGCAGTGTGTGAGGGAGACATGAGACAGACGGACTTGCTTCTTGGGAGTCACACACAACACGACCTTATTATGCTGTAGTGTTAAGTGTTGTTTTCCAGAAAGGTTCCCCTTAGATAAACCCCCACCACTTTCCACGCTCTTTAACCAAGGGGATGAGAACAGCTTCTGAGCATTGGCAATGTGTGTATCTCTTCTCCTCTCTGAATATGAAATTAGAATGTGTCATAATTGACCAAAAAGTGCCCCCACCCACACAGTATCAGCCTAAACTATCTCCGAACAATGAGCCCAGTAGGCCTGGGTGGAAATTCCCTTGGAGAAAACAAAGCCCGTGTCGGCGCTGAGCAAGAACTCGTGGGCTTCTTCTCGCGGGGTGGCTGGCTTCCTGTAAATCAGCCGGGACCAAGCAGTGCCGTCCACGTGAAGGCTTGCTTTCCACATGCTGAAGTGGAACACACTCTTTTCTTGCTATTATTGCTGTCAGTTTATTCTCATCAAATAGGAAGGATGCTGGATTTTGGACCAGGCACATCACTTACAAATACTGGTATGTCTCATACATGACACACTGTTGGGGACACAGTGACTGAAGAAAGGAGAAATCCCTACAGGAAGACAAAGCCCAACTTACTCCTCACAGGGTGTATATGCCAGTTGGGAACACTGGGAAGCTAAATATACCTATTTTCCAAATAAAATTTGTTTTTCTAGCCATAAATTTAAGCAAATAGCTCATTCCAAGCAATGAGTCATCAGACATTTACTGGTGTGCCCTACACTAGACACTCAGGAAGATGCTCTGTGTATTAAGATGTGAAAATATGACTTCACATGTGTAGCGAACAGGTATTGTGTCTCAAACAGTGCAAGGAAGCACCGGTATGAAAACAAACTTGTTTGGCCAGCAATAAAACCCACCCTGGCAAACACAGTCTCCCGTTGCTGATAATCCAACCGGCATGCGTGATGCCACTGTTGCCAGCATCATGGGATGACGTTGGCCTTTTGGGGTTGTCAAGGAGGATGGATGGGTGTACAGGGACCTGGGTGAAACTTAGCTGGGTGCTCAGTTTGTTGGAGCTGCAGGTTTTCTTTGAAGTGTGAGGAAAACGCTTCGTGAGGGAAAAGAGTATGTAACAGAAGGAAGTGATTCTTATGATCGATCATTTGGAAAATAAAGGCAAAGTGACTTGTGGGCAAACCCAGGCAGGCCTCTCCAGATAAAGTCCATGTTCTGGAGCTGACGGTAAGCATTCTGGACTGTTCCTGCCTGTGAACTTGACTTTCAATTTGAAATAAAATATCAAATATCATTGGAAAGAATGAAAACAACACAGAGGATGAGTTTTCAGTATACCAGAGAGAAATTGAAGGAGCCTTCCCTGCCTTTGTCCTTCGCTCTAATTTGCTGGGTATTCTTCCTATCTTTTCCTCTGAATATACTCTTTCTTCAGCCTAAAACATGAGAAGGTATTACACTTGCTCTGTTCTTGCAACTGGCTCACTTAATTCTGGAAGATTAAAAGCCTCTTTCTAAGCCAGAATAGACACATCTCCCTCATCATTTCCAAGGCCTGCCTAGCATTCCACAGTATGGATGACTGAGTTTCATTACTGTATCTATTCTCAATGAATATGTTTTAACATTTCTTACCATTATTTTTATTCATACAGTACCATTCATTACCCATAACTGCCTCCCTTCGGTTAGACAGCCATGAGACATCTCAGTATATAATACTATAAACAAAGCTGCGTGGACAGATATAGGTGTCTGCCTGGAAGCGAAATTGCTGAGTCAAAGCATCCAGTTTTATGTAACTGTCGTTCAAAAGGCCACCCAAAATTATACCTCTGTTTTCTGGGTATTTTTTCCTTTTCTTAACTGGCGTTTCTAATGACTATGATTAATAATTACCACCATAGCTGCTCCTCCTCAACAATGATCGTGACAAAACATTTCATCATGGCCCTGAAATAAAATGAGAAAAAACACAGAGGTCATAGAGAAGGTGCTCGGAGCATCACAGGCTTCATAGAGGGCACAAAGTGCTTCAGGGAGGGAAGTGGCCACTAAGGACGCTGAGCGATTCCAGAAAACAAGCCCTGGTGGGGTGAGACCTGTACCAGGAAGGCAGACCTTTCCATGAAACGCTTCCTGTTACTGCTGGGGAGCGACTCCTCCAAACGCAGACAGATTTCAAGGTACTACGCCGCCCGTGTTGGTGTTGTCTTGAAAGGCGGCGCTCTTCAGACGATACCACAAGAAATCAAACTTTGGAAACTCTGGAGCTACCACCTACTTTATAAACCACATTTCCTGTTTTTAACTCCTATGCCCTAAATCAGTTATCAGTCCTCGTCGACAGATAAAAATAGATTGAAAAATACTATAAATATCCCACAACGTACTTTTTTCGGGTCAAACTGAAACAATACATGAAAGGACTGGGGTACTTTCTTGTGAATTAGGTATTCAGCTACCCTTGGAAGACACACTATTAAAATTATTGCCTATTCTTTGAAAAAAAAAAAAAAAAAAGGCAGCTATAAACTGATAGACAGGTAGGAAGGCCTGATTATCTTGCAACAAAATGAGCTTTCTTTTGGAACAGAGAAGGGATTTTAAGCATACTCACTCCTAAATGGTGTGTTTTTCAAAACTGGCAAATGTCTAGTGTCACAGAGGAAAGACACTCTTCCTAGGGAGTCCATGAATGAATAACCTCAGCCTCTAGATTCTTCTGTTTTCTTTCTCAGGATTTTTTTTTTTTTACTTTCATTCATTAGCTCTCTAGCTTTTACATGTGAATAAGAACACTCTCCTATGAAAATAGAAAATAGCACCAGCAGTGAAGAACAAAAATTACATTCCTAGAGGTTTAGCTTTCCTAAACTTCAGAGACAAAGACTCGAATATGAATAGGGGGTTCAATGCTGCAGTTTCAGGATACAGTTCAATGTGTAAAATATGATGGGAACTGCCCTATTCCAGGGTGTTCCAATCTTTTAGACAACACTGGAGGCAAGACTTGATCTCCCGAATTTCAAACTTACAGGTAGAAATTTAATGAATCTATCATTAACTGGGAAATTAAATTTATTTATTTCCAGTTAGTTCCATGGCAGAAAAGATTCTTTTCACTGAGAAAAGTGAAAATAGGAAGAAAACAAGGCTCATTTATATGTGCAAATGAATACATTTGTTTTATGTGGAAAGGAGTCACATTTCTATGTAGTATTGCATAAAGAGATCTGCAGTGACTGCTCAATTTTCAAAATCTTGGGTATTGTAAGTATAAAATACTCTTATACACTCTTAAGTATAAAATGTGCTACATGTTATAACATAAACGTATAAAGTATACATTATCATATATAGTATTTAACACACATATAATTCATATATTTACTTTTTAATTTTTTAAATTTTAAATTTTTTAACCTTACTTTTGACAAAACACTTTTCTTCCTTATGTCACTATTAATCTTTGAACAATACAAGAGGACTTCAATTATATCAAAACTAATAAGTACTTCTAAGGAAAGTATCTCTGGGTTTAGACCTGGGTGCATAAACAGGCCTCCCTGATAACTCAGGACATAATAAAGAGTCTGGACACCATCCCCTCCCATCCCGCAGGCCCACCTGAATGACTGAGTGACAGCTGGACCCCTTGGCACTGGATTCCAGACTATAACTCAAGGACAGGATCGGGGTGCACTGGCTCCCACATGGTACCATGTGCAATTTAAGAATCAAATTCCAATTCTCACATGTCTGGGACATGAAACTAAAGCAAAGACCTCACTGTGAAAAACCACCGAGCAGTACTGATACTGAAGACAGTAAATAAGAGAAAAAGCCCAAAAGTTAGATTGGCGCTAGCTTCACCTGAGTAAAAAATCCTTTAAGGTGAGTGAACAAGCATCTCTCAGAGCCTAGGTTCTGACATTCAGACGGCAGGATGGCACAAGCCCAAGTGAGTGCAGTTTGGCTAGGGTCGCAGGGTCTCTGTGGGGAGACCGGACTGGGTCCTGACTCAGGAGAGTCAGCTGGCATCAGGAGCCAGGTCTGCTTTTAGTCTGTTGAGAGCACAGGTGAATCTGAGGGAGAGGGATCATGGGAACACCCAGGAGAGCTAGGATCACACCTCCCTTCATTTTGACAGGATTCTGTTTCTCCAGCTTTATGAGGATGTCTTCATTCCCATGTCAACATTCTTACTATTCTGAGTAATTTCTGTTTTTCTGGCTTCAGTGTCAATGCCACTTTTATTACTATGCCACGTGATTTGTGGCTTCGTTTCCTGGCCCAGTTTTGGGAGAGTTCTCTATTCATAAATAAATAAAGTCAACCCCATGCCCCTTCTGGGGCTTTCATCAACTATAGCCTCTGGCCTACTGGGAGACTATCCAGCACAAATCACTGTGCTAGGGAAGAGGCCACTGCCCTTCCACATGGTCTATTCAAGGCCTCCTTCCCTGGGCGGGGTCTGTCAGCAGAAGCCCAGAGTCCTTCATGCCTCAGGGGAAGCTCTGTCTCTTTTCAGCTTCTATGATGCACCTGGGACAGAGAAAGGCACACCATGCCCCTTAATAAAGTCATTATTCATGAACTATCAAGAAACGTAAAGTCATACAGCACTTGGCTTGACCATTTCCTATACCCTGTCCCTATCTCTGGGTGGAGTGACCAAGTTAGAATTAGCGGGACAGAGGGGGAATGGTCAGGGAGGGTGGGGGGGTGAATCCCGGTATTACAAAGATATGAAATGTATATAAACTATTTGATTATAAAAAAAATTAAAAAAAAAAAAAAAGAAGACAGAACAATCGGGTGGAAGGCTAGGCTCTGCTACCTTGAATGACTCAGTCTTTCTGATTCTCCTAGTTTAAAAAAATCTGCCAAGTGGGGTAAATATCTTGCCCCAGTAGGGCGGCTGGGAAGAGAGAGAATATGCTAGCGCATGTGAAAATGACAACTCAGCTGTAAAAGTTTTATTTAAAAATGAAGCAAAACGAAACCTCTTAATAAACTTAAAAGTTTTCAATATGGACCCAAGCAAAATGCTCTTTAGTATTTTTTCAATGCAACATGCCTGAAAACCACAAAAACGGGCCAGCCCTGCAACTCTCTCATTTCCGTTTGCAGTCGTAACTTGGGAGGTGCATCACCAGGTTCCCGCTCTGTCAGTGTCTCAGGCACGTGGGGTGTCACCTGCCTGTCTACAAGCACCTGGAAATAATAATGCAACCTGCATGAGAAGCTTGTTAGGATAAAGTCTTAAAACTTGGAAACAATTCTCTGGACTTGACTCTGGAGAATTGTCTTGACTCTGGAAGCTACTAACACTCATTTGCTAAAGCATTCATTTGTTTAAGCACATGCTGAGAACCCACTCTCTAAACAGCCTTGCTACAGGAGGACCACAACATCACAACTAAGCTGGGAGCCAGTCAGTCACCCAGGGGGCTTGTCGAAGCTGCAAGGGTCGGCGTCTAACTTTCTGTATCCTCTAAAGCACAGCAAGAGAACGCTGATTCCCTCCCAACACAGGAGCATTTACAGAGAAATACATGTAAAACAATCATACTTGATCTATAATTTATAAAGCTCTGAACCACTGTTAACACATTGTGCAGGCTAAGATATGTGTGTACTAAGTAAATGATGAGATACATAGTTGTCACATAGGTAAGTACATTTTGTACACCATGCATTAGAAATAGGAAAAGCAAATCAGAAAAGGAGATGATGAGGAAATAAACATGACTTCACTATTGTATGGAACCGAGGCCATGTGAAAGCTCAAAAACAGCCCCAAACATCAGTGACTTAAAAAGAAGTCAACAGAATTCTTGTTCATGACACAGGCCCAGTGGTGGTCAGCAGGCATGACTGCTGGGGGTCTCTGTTGAGGGAGGCCCCACCTTAACTTGAGCTCCCCCAAGCACAGGAGAATCATGGCTCTCTCTCACAGCAGGTGGATCTGGCAGGTTACCCGCATGGGACAAGCATTATGGAAGCCACCCCCGGGGAGGAAAGGGCGTTCTGCGGACCACCACGCCATCTACTGCAAAGATACCTGTGTATTAACTTTTATATTGACATCTAGGAAGCATTTCTGAATTGAAATTGTGATTTGACTTAGGTCTGAATTTACATTCCTTTTATGGGGCTACTGGGATTCAGTGGCTATCATAGCTGGACAAACAAGTAAGGCCATCAGAGCAGCATCCCAGCACCCTATAGGGGGAGAGGTGTCTAGGAGAGCAGGGAGTTGGCTATATTTGCTCAATCATATACTTGTCTCTGAGTTGACAGGAATTTTTCTCTCTTCAAATCTAACTTATAAGAACAAAGTGCATACATTTTCCGGGTAGCATTTGACGACATTTATGTTTGCATCTGCTGTGTTACCGCTATATAAATGCAGTCACCACCTTACGTAACAGTGTGTGTGTTTTGTTCTGGTTTGGGATCTGCCCCTAACCATTGTCTGTGAAACCCCTTCACAGACTGTGTATCTGAAAGCTTGGTCATCCTGCTACCTGTAATGAGTTTTACTGCAGGGCCACAGCCACAACACAATCTGTGTGTCCTTTTACACTGGTGGACATGGGAGCTGCCTCCAGTGTTCAGCTACTTCAGAGACTGTTTCCCTGGGGATGGTGGTTCCTGTCCATCGGTGGCTGTAAGCAATTCATTTCTCCTGCATCATATATAGCGTTGGGTCAGGTCACTGACCCAACTATGCAAAAATGCATAGTTATCTGGAGGGCACTCTCTGTTATCTCATTGTTGACTTTAGTTTATGAAGTCTTGCTGGCCATGGACCTGTGTATATAGTAAGTGAACACTTGTTCTGTTTTTTTTTTTTTTTTTAAAAAAAAAAAAAAAGGTTTTCCATACCTATTTCTTTTACCATGAAATAAAAAGGCAATCTGGAACACAAAACCAGAAAAGAACAGACAAGAAAGCAGAAGAAAAAAGTCCAAAGATACATACCAATTTTCCCTTTCACTAATACAACCCAAGCATGGAGTACGAGAATATTAATTTCATAGCCATCATATTTAGAGTCCCTGAAGGTAGCTTTTTATGATTTCATAAAACCTATTATTAAACCCCTTCAATACACAAACTTGCTAAAAGTGATATGCATTCTAGTGCGATTCTCCAAGTCCCTGTTACTGTAATCACAGGCTGTCAGGCTATTTGCAGCCAGAAATGACAGCAATTTCAAAAAAGAAAAATGGGTTTTCCCACAGATCATATTTATGAATTTACTTAGGTTGTCACTCAAACATTTTGATTATTAGTATAAGATATTGTCAGAAAATCAAAGTAAACTGGCAAGAAAGAAAATCTAAATCCCAAGTAATATCCCATGCCTGACAGAGATTTTATAGCATCATCTTTATTGGTTCCTCAAGCCAGAAATGGCTTTCTGGTGTCTACTGGTCACTGAGAACCCAGGCCCAAACTCAGTTCTGGATTAAAACTGTATGGACGTTGAGCTGTTCACACCATAAGTGTGTGTATTAGCGACAGGCTGAGACAAAAACAGAACCATATCAGTTTCACCAACCAGATGGTCCTCATGGCTTTAGAGACCTTTCACCTGGGCCTCAGTTTCCTCCTCTGTTGAGGGGAAGCTGAGCCCACATGCTTTTCAGCCCTCTGTCCCCTATCTAATGGAAATGTTCAGGATGTCACTGTCTTAAAAACTTGTCCTCAGAAGTTTTCTGGCACAATGTTGAAAACAGCTACCAAATGGCTAGCTGCCAGGCTGTACTGAGGGTATTCTGGTGCTGGCTGTGGTAGCTTAGTTTGAGAAGATGGCTAAGAAAGTGGGACAAGACAAATTCAATCACCACTTATTAGCCTTATTTCCAAGGTCCCTCCTGGCATGGAAAGACGCAGGTCAAGGTGGTGTTTTTGAACTCAGGAGTCTAAGACAGATCAGAGGTGATCAAATAGGTGAGGGCTGGGTTTGTGTTTTAGCTTTCTCACCAAATTCTGAAGGCTCATCTCCCACAACAAGGCAGGGTCTAAGGGCCCTTCCACTCTGCACAGCTCTGGGGGTCTAGTCTGGCCCTGGAGCTTTCTCATGGTGTTAGGGTTGAGGTGCTGAAGGCACAGGCCCACCAGAGACCTCCAGCAGCCCCCTGATGGAAAAGTAGCCCTTGACCCCTCTCAGGCTCCCCTGGGATGCTTGGGGTGCAGGCTGTTCCAGCAGACAGAGGGGGTAAGTAAAGCTGGCAGTGAAGCCAGTGAGGGCAGAGGAGAGCCCCAGCAGGTTTATGAGGGGGGAGCTATGGGGACCATGAACAGATTTGTACATATCAAAAGCAGAAAGGGGAAGATAAGCAACAAAGGCTTAGTGCCAACGTAATGGTTCTGAAAGCTTTGGTCTTTCAGTCCTAGTCACAGGGGAAGTATGGGAATGGTTGGGCTTTGGGTGAGACAATACACGTATACTGGTTTGTATAGATAATCACACCAGAAACAAATCTGTATCACAATTATTCTAGCAACTCAAAAACTCTAGAAATACATGTTTTTTAGTTCTTCATTTGTCAATGTCGGCAACTTGTGACCCCATGCCCAAGAATACAAACATCAAGATATCAAAAAATATATAACGAGGAACGAGAGCTCTATAAGTAAAGAAGACAAGCAAGTAAGTCTTCTGTAAATATCTGTCCTTTCTGCCATCTTCCATCCCCTGAACTCCCGTACAGAGAAGTGTACCCCACACTTCTCTGGAGTCACCCTTACTGGTTTCCGAGCCCTCCCAGGAACAGTAGTAGAGCAGGGGAGGTAAGGTAACAAGGAGACTACCCTGGAAGTGCACATGCACTTCTGGGAGGGGAGGGGACACCTGTCCTGTGGAGAGGTAACAACTCGCACTAACGACTGAAAGGATGAAATTCAATAGAAGACATAAATGCACACGTGCAGTTTCTAGGGCTTTGCAGTGAGTTCAGAGCAGCTGCCAGGGTTTTACACAAGTAACTTGTCCTTATTTTTACTGCTGCAGCTTTACCCCTTCGGTTCTGCTAGCCAAGGACTTCGAAATGTGCTGAGAAGTCCAAAGACAACACTTGGAAATCACAGGCACCTCAGCCCAGCACTGCAGTGCTGTGATACAGGTTATGAGTAACAAGGAAGCATAGTCATGGTCAGACTTTCCTGGGTTAAAGGAATCATCTGGAACAATCTTCTCCAAGGCAGTCCTAGGCACTGCTTCCAGCCCCATCCTAATATTAAGAAGATCCTAAAAGCATCACCAGAATTTACCTATGATGCAGAGTCAGAGTTGAAAGCCAGTGAGCAATGCTGCAGCCTCTCTGCTAACACTTGAAGAACAAATTGCTTAAGAGAAAGCAGGGCTTTTCTTCTGAGGCGGAATCGGGCCTGTTGCAGAGGCGACCCAAATACCCACAACTGCTGGCAGCAGCTGGACACACAGTCTGCCCAAGTGCCTGGTTGGGGCCAGGGCAACCAGGGGTTCCAGGTCAGAGGTCACATCAACGTCAGGCCTCCAGTGTCCATCACGCTATTCACGCAGAACTGTTCAAAGACAAGTTCTTAAATCCAGGGTAAGTATTCATCACAAAGGTAGTCAAGGTCACAAGGAAACAGGAAGATGGCTGGGCTGGCCAGACAGCAGGATACGTGGACATACTGGCGACCTGTTTGCTGTGGATTAACAACTGTGAAAAGTATAAATGACTTTGAGAAAGACGCCTAGATCTACTAACCACTGACAAAAGTGGGGGAAAGTTCCTAACACTTCCACAGGAGTTAAGAAACAGGCTCCCCAGGTTCATCGTAAGCTCCCCATCTCTGATGGCAGGAGCTGCACCCTTGAAGCCGGGGGTCACCCTGAATGACAGCAATAGTGCTGTGGGGGGCATGGGAGCTCGCAGGGGACATGATGTTGTTAGTACAACTGCCCAGTGATCACAGAATGTACTTTCGGGTGAGGTTTATGGAGACTGGGAGAGAGGACCCAAAGAAGCTGAAGGAGGACAGAGAGGTGGTGTGGAAAGAGGAAGGTATAGGAGCAAGCATGGAACACAGAGCCAGACTGCATGATCAGGGGTCAGAACCCCCCGTCACACCCCCCCCCCCCACAGACATACTCTGAAGAGCAGCCCTCAAGTCAGAGAAGGCACAACTCAGTGATTAAAGAATGAGTACTATAAGGAATTTGAGCTCATCAAATAAGTTCCAACCAGGAACTAAGAGATAATTTAAAAATTAAAAGTATCTTCTCACGCCCATTTACAAAATGTTTTGGGAACCAATTTCTTCTGAAAACTGCTAAATACAGAGATTTTAAAACATTTATCCTGTTTTACCCCAATGAGCTAATTGTTTTATTTGGTGTTCCAGGTAACAATCTTGTTTGCAATCCCTTAGGAAAGAATAGATCAGGGCAACAATTAGCCATGGTGAAAGAAACGCCAGACAAAAAGTTTATGACAAACTTTTAAAGGGTGAATCGAGTTGATTACTACCCTCAAATCCCATTTCAATCTCAACCTTGCAAAAAAGAGAGAAAACCAAATACTAGGGAATTCCCTGTGGAAGTAACAAAATCCAAACAGTCAAACCTGAACCTGAAAAGCTGTTTTGTTAATCACACATTTATAGGAAACTTAAGGGACAGAGGCACATGTTCAATAACTCCATAAGGAAATGATCTAAAAAATCAAGCTGTAAATACCGACATAAAAACCTGATCTGGTCCACAAAAAAAAAAGAGACCCAAGAGAGCAAAGAATGAAAAAACAAAAGCAAAAATCACATTTAAGAAACATATCAAATGAAAGCAACCTGTAAACACCTGGGCTGAAGTCAAATTTAAACAAACTGTATGGAAAAATATTTTTGAGACTTCTGAATAAAGACTAGATAGTTGATGAGATTAAGGAGTTATTGTTAATTTTTTCCAGAGCTGATAATGGCATGGTGGTTATGTTCTAGAAAAAAATAAGTCCTTATCTGATGTGTGTTTGGATGAAATGATCTAATGTCTGGGATTTACTTCAAAATAATACATCCCGGAGGTAGTGGAGGAGTAAAGGGTACAGATAAAACAAGATTGGCCATGACCTCGTGATGGTTGAAGCTGGCCAAGAGTTCAATTAGAATTTGTTTCACTCTCATCTCTATTTTGATATATGCCTGAAAATGTCAAAAATGAAAAGTTTAGAAGATGAGTAAATTTACAGATGAGTTTATCTGTATAGCAGTATGTTAGTTTATCCTGATGCCAAATAGCATAGTTTAGAGCTATCAATCTAAAACATAATAAAATAAATGCTTTAGCAGATAAGCCATGCAATGAAGAAAGTATGTAGGTCACAGGTCATCTCACGGTTAATAAACTTCACATTGAACTCCATCCTAGCCAAAAGGAGCTATGCTGGAAAATACTTGGCAGACAAAGAAATTATAACCAAATGTCCAAAGCGCTGTACAAACGGTTTAATAACATCGGCTCTAGTATAAGTAAACCACTATCAAAAAGGGGGGAGGGGAAATATCTGTAAAAAGGGGGAGGGGGGCTAAATAATGAAACTGTGATTTAAAAAGAGATGACTGATCAGGATTATCCTCTCTGAGGAAACATAAAATTACAAGTGGGTTAAAAGAAGATTTCTTTAGATGAAATTAAGAAAAATAGTCCCTGGGACTAATCAAGTCATTCTTTCAAATTCCAGGAAAGGAAGAGATCGCTGACGCAGGCGACTCTTTCCAGAGGTGAGGTTCACTCAGTTGGCATCTGTTTTGATCAAAAGCAGAAGTGATAATGTGCCAAACCTCCCTGTGACTGCAAGGCAGGACACCCGAGTGGTACTACTCATGTTCCAAATTCAGAGACGAGAACAGAGTTTGAAAAGTATCCAGCAAATAACACCAGGGCTCTGACGTCGGTGACGGCGTCCTCGAATTTCTGCACAGCGGAGTCTTCAGACAACCGTGGAAAAGTGAAATTACAGTGAAAAGATCGTTGGCGTTACACACATTTCATAATATTCTGGTTCTTTCTTTTCTGGTTTTCATGAGAAATGCATTTCATTATCATTGAAGTTCAGAATGACTAATTTATTTATGTTTCACATGCCATGTTTTATATACTTAGGAAATACTGATTCTGGGGAGTTGGGGTAGAGGAGGGGGGTTATGTACAGAAAGCTCATCACATAAAAGAAGAAAAACTATAATATTTGATCATATTTGTTTTACATTACTATTGTCATTACATATATATATATACATATATATATATATATATATATATGATTTTCCAGAAAACTTGGATATCTAGATTATGAAAAGGTTGGCAACACATTTCTAGAATTAGTTCCTCTAAAGAAACAAAAGACTAAAAATACTATTTCAGAGGAAAATGCCAATTTGAATCTCTTTTTTCTTGATTTAGAACATTAATTTACTGGGCACCATCAATGTCTTCATCTACCGTTTTCACCGCTGCACTGTTGCATTACAACACTACTAAGTGTCAGCTGGACATTACCAAGAATCAGCATGTGTATCACTGAGGTCAGGTCGCTTCTGGATCCCCAACTCTGTCCACGTGGGTAGCTCATGTACAAAGTAGTCCCTCAACCAAAGTTATCTGTTTCAGTTTTTCTTGATTAAAAAAAAATTCAATCTGACATTCTGTTGAAAGTATCTATTACTTGTAAACATTAAACTGCAAGCTGGAATTTTGCTGGATGTTTATTTTGCCCTGTTGTCTGGCTTGTGTGACACAAGCCAAAGTTTTTGTCATTTTGTAGTCAACTGAATAAGTGACCACCACACCAAAGGCCCACGTTGTGCAGCCTCCACAAGAAGTAAGAATGCAAGGGAGTGCAGTCCAGGCAAGTGAACCAGTCAAAGCGTGGGAAGACTACAGGCACAAGGGAGCTGACAGCCTGCTCCTGACATAACCCTGTTCTTTGTGTGTGAATGGAATATGGGGTTTCCTGTGTGTGGTAGCTCATGTCTCTGTCTGCATGCTGGGGGTCTCTCTCACGGGAAGTCTGATCAAGAGGCACCTATCTTCCCACTCCTCTGGCTTCATGGATGTACTTTCCCCTAATGCTCTGGTACTTTCCCCTAATGCTTCTGCCCCATTCCGTCTCCTCTCCTGCAGAGTGGGGCTTCGCAGAAGGTGGGGGCAGCTCTTAATCCACCTTTGGGCTGGTGGAGGGATTCTTCCTTCTCTCCGCTCTTCCATGGGAAGAATGGGACAGGGCCCCGGGTTCTTCAGCCTCAGCCTTTCCCTGTGGGGCCTGTTCCAGGGTTCATGCAAGAGGGAGGGGGCTTACCTGGTTCCTCCATCTAAAGCAGATTTCCCAGGACTGGCTCTAAAACTTGAATGGGGATGAAGGTTGGTATTCTTTAATCCTCCAACCTCCCCCCCTCCTTTAAGGATTAAAATATTGTTTCTTTCTTTACTTCTACTGAGACTGAGATACTGATGGGGTGCAAGGCCTTCTTTACCCCTCCTCTTGGCTGGGCCTGATTTCCCAGATGTGAGGACAATCTAGAAGTGGATTCCAAGAGCCCCGGGATGACCCTGTATCAGCCTGCATTTTAGTATGAACTTCCCCAAAAGTTCATAAAAAAGATTTTTCCCTGTAGGACCTTAAAGTTTAACAACCAATGAGAAGAATTTTTAAATGAGAGGTGCTGATTTAACAATATAAATGAGAATCTGAGTGGAATCAGCTCTCTGAAATAAGAGCTAGTTAAAAGCACAAACAGTGTGGAGAAAGGCAAACAATAACCTAATCAAGATACTCTCTGGCTGTGGAGACGCATTTTCTTTACCTAATGTAAAGAAATGGACATTTAAAATAGCATAGGGATATACCATTTGGAGGGGCATCAAGGTTGTTCTTTTCACCCTACCTCTGTGACTCCACAGATTTTAATTTCAAAGTGAGTAATAAAACCAAAGACTTCAAAGGCTCCAAGAAGATATTTTTTTAAAAACAAATGGATATAAAATTATAGGACTACAGAGATCTATTTTGGCATGGAACTTTTCTTGCTACCTAATGCCAAATTTTCACCAAAGTACCAATACAGATGCGCACGCACACACACACACACACACACACACACACACTCACACACACATGGACCAGTCCACTTGAAAACAGAGGGGTGTGCACTTAGACACAATAACTTCATAAGGTGAAGAGAGTCTCAGGTGTCTCCTTGAGCAAACACTCATTCAAAGAACATTCCAGAGCATGAAGAACAGGTGGTGGGTGCACCCTCAATTCCACGGCTCTGGTCCCCACATATTTTAACTCTCAGCAGGAGCCACAAGACTAAAGAACCAGTGCTTTCCATGCTGAAAGTAACAAAAAAGGTAATTTCATCACAATGGCAACATCATAGGTCTCTGCTTACATTTTAAACTTGGAAATAAGGGATTACTATCTCATATCAACTGATAAACTGGTGAAGGGCCTTTAATCTCCTAGACTTAATAACAGGCTTGTTGAATTTGTGAATGAAAGTAAATTCATTTGCCATTTGTAGCCCGGGAAAGTATTTCACAGACTTTGAGTGTAGGCTTTGACATACTGACCTTACTTTTTTATGTCTCTGTCTCTCTGTCTCTCTCTCTCTCTCTCTCTCTCCCCCTCT